>QAXH01005156.1:216-18676 GCA_004335635.1 Chloromonas sp. AAM2
CTCAATGGGTGAGGTAGGTGCATCTTTCCTCAATGGGTGAGGTAGGTGCATCTTTCCTCAATGGGTGAGGTAGGTGCATCTTTCCTCAATGGGTGAGGTAGGTGCATCTTTCCTCAATGGGTGAGGTAGGTGCATCTTTCCTCAATGGGTGAGGTAGGTGCATCTTTCCTCAATGGGTGAGGTAGGTGCATCTTTCCTCAATGGGTGAGGTAGGTGTATCTTACCTCAAGGGGTGAGGTAGGTGTATCTTACACACACGTGGTGTGTAAGATATGTATAGGGTTGCCATGGTGTATCATTAGTTGGGTATGTGTGTATGCGTATGTTGTTGTATCATGCAAGCACTTAAGCTGTAACCTACAAGGTGCAGCAAACTCAATGAGCAAAGCAAACAACAAGTGTGTTGGAGTAAGTCTGGTTCAGCCGTGCCGCCTTTTCCCAGCAGACCATCCTGGCTCCCTGGCTTCTATCTAGCTTCCTAAGGCGCATCGTCCCCTGCTTTGCTTGCCTCGCTTGTTTAGATTTAGTGCCAAGAATGTTTTCTTGCCAAGGGTGTTATCTTGCCAAGGGTAGATCAGCGCTCGGCTATCCATTGTCCCCAATAATGTGGTTAAGACGCAGCTCGTTCTTGTATCCTGTGGCCATCTCCATGGCATGCCCACACAGGCTCCAGCATCCTGGCATGCTGTAACTGAAACCGCACACGTGGTCGGAACCCTACACCCGACATTGGTCTCTAGTCTTTGACCTTGACTTAGGCGGCCCCGTCCTGTTTTGCATCATTGGGTTGGCCCGCCTTGCCTGCTTTGTTCCCTGCTTTCGTTTTGCTTTCTTGCTCAGGGTAGGGCGGTGCCCATTCCGTTCCGTGTCCTCTGAATGCTTCCCTGTAAGTACATAAACATTGGTCCGCCCGTGCAGGAAAGCTTGGCCGGATGACGCTGTGAGGGTGGCGGATATAGAGCGGGACTTCCTGCCTGACAGGCCCGATGTGGGCGACAGGAGGCAGGAACTGGTCATGACCGGAGCACAGGTGAGGCGGTTAGGTGGTTGAGTAGTTGCAATCCTTCGGATGGTCGGTTGGTTGCAATTGGTTAGCCACAGTGAGCCGTTGTTGGGCGGTTGCAACTCGTTGGTTGGTTGGTTGGTTGGTTGCTTGGTTGGTGGATTGTGCTTGAATCACTTTAGTTGGTTTTTGACTGGTTGTCTAACCTTCCTGCATTGAGATGGAATTGTGGGTATGGCAGGGGCCACATGCACCACGTGTGGCGTTCTGCCCACCTGGTTTCATTGCTCAGGGTAGTTTAGGGTGCGCACATCTCAGTTGTTTTCCTGCCGCCCTTGCCCCTGCTGAGCAGTTGTACCCGGACTGAAGGCCATGTAACACACATACATATCCCAGTTGTTTCCACAAAGATATGGTGTACTGTCACACCTGCTTGGGGTGACTGTTGCAGGGCTGTTCAACGACTGCAACTGCTGCTACCTCCTGTCTGGCCATGTATGATACATGCATGTGTCAAGCAGGTGAACCAGGAGGCGCTCTCCGCTGCCCTGGACGCATGCCTGTGTACCGATGAGGAGGCAGGAAGACTCCGGGCAGGCGGGGCCGAGCCCGGGGAAGATCCGTTCCAGCCGTGGCCACACATAGCGGTGAGCGACTGGTGGTTGTTGTTGTCTTTTTACATCCGTGTTGATGCGCGCAACGCGCATAAGGGATGCGTCCCGCAACTCAGGGAGAAGAAAACTCAAAGTCAATCGATATGAGTCAGGTGCTCGTGGGTCGTTGATAAATGGTGGTTGAGTCGCCTGCTTTGCCGACACTGTGCACACGCACGCAACACACTGCCATGGTTGTTATCCGGCATGGGCCTCCTGGGCCATTATAGCTGTGCACATCCGTGGGGCTGCAAACCAAACAGTCCAGGCGCTCAGCAGCCTCCTGCATCGCCCCTGTAAGCAAGGCTTCTGCATGATACCTTCTTAGGCAGATACATGGCTGGTGCAGTCGGGTGTCTGTTTGCGCTGTCGGGTGTATACTTTTGACTTGTCACTCTTATCACACACACGTTACTCTCCCCATGCCATTGCAGACTCTCATGGACGTCGGAAGTGAAGAGGAAGGAGACGACGATGACGATGAGGTGAACGAGACAGCTGATGCAAGTCAAGCAGAACACCTGCAAGCACTAGAGGAGGAGGAGGCAGAAGAACGGGAAGAGAAAGAAGAAGGAGAGGCAGAGGAAGGGGATGGGTGCGCTTGGGTTCCGGGGGTGGTGGTTGAGGTGGTTGGAGGCGGGGCGGAGCTACAACACCTCATGGATACCTTGGACCAGCCAACCGTCGTGGTCATACACTGGTACGTTTTCATGGCGGTTAGGGCGGTTGTTGGCTTGATGCTTTTGACGCCAAGCTTGTCAGGTGGCAATGCAGCTGCAGCGAACCCGTTGGGCTAGCAGAGTGAGTGAATTGAACTTCAGGGATTGGATGAATCACGTAGGCGACCGAAAGAGCAGGGCCCTGCTTGGCGGGGTGAGCACATGGCAGTGTCGGCATGAAGACTTGCATGCACCAACGATACTACCAACAATACTAAGACTGTTCAACACAGCAGTGTGTACTCACTTCTGAGGTATTCACATCCTCAGCAGCAGCACGATTGATTTGACATCCTCAGCAGTATTCACACACTTCTGAGGTATTCACATTCTCAGCAGCAGCAGCAGCAGCAGCATAGATTTGACCATTCTTGCCACCGGCGTCATGTTTGAACGTCCCTTGAACGACGTTTGTTGTTGTTGTTGTTGTGTACATGGCCTTCAGTCCGGGGAGGACTGCTCAGCAAGGGCAAGGGCGGAAGGAAAACAAGCAGCACAACTGTTAACTGCACCACTGCACCAGCAATACATGCACATCAGCTCGGTGGCTGACCCAACAGGAAAGGAAAAACGTCTGCTTAACGGCGTCTGCTCCCATTAGTAAACATACATGCCACCACAATGGCTTGTTTTTGAGCCTAGGTGTGTATCTGACTTTACTTGCAGGCATGCACCCTGGGCTGTAGCCAGCAAGGCAGTTGCTCAACCGCTAGCCAGCCTGGCAGGCCGGTTCCGTCAGTTTGTGTTTGCTAGCGTTGACGTTGAGGCCTCACCTGAGAACGACGCCTTGGCCTGGGAGAAGGTGAGAGGCCCGATGAGCCGCCTTGGTACGGCGGACATATTGCTTTAGGTCCATTTTTGTGGAGCACTGCATCCATCGCACACCGCCCATGCACGTACGTGCCTAGGCACCTACTGTGCATGTCGCATCTGCCATGCATGTCGCATCTGCCATGCATGTCGCATCTGCCATGCATGTCGCATCTGCCATGCATGTCGCATCTGCCATGCATGTCGCATCTGCCATGCATGTCGCATCTGCCATGCATGTCGCATCTGCCATGCATTCAAGTATCACCCTACTTTCCAATGGTCATGGGGCTGGTTCTGCGCCTTAGCACTGCCAGGGCACTGAACAACGGCTGCTATCGGCCTTAGCACTGCCAGGGCACTGAACAACGGCTGCTATCGGCCTTAGCACTGCCAGGGCACTGAACAACGGCTGCTATCGGCCTTAGCACTACCAGGGTACTGAACAACGGCTGCTATGGGCCTTAGGCCTGCCAGGGTACTGAACAACAGCTGCTATGGGCCTTAGCACTGCCAGGGTACTGAACAACGGCTGCTATGGGCCTTAGCACTGCCAGGGTACTGAACAACGGCTGCTGTCGGCCTTAGCACTGCCAGGGCACTGAACAACGGCTGCTATCGGCCTTAGCACTGCCAGGGTACTGAACGACGGCTGCTATGGGCCTTAGCACTGTCAGGGCACTGAACAACGGCTGCTATGAGCCTTAGCACTGTCAGGGCACTGAACAACGGCTGCTATCGGCCTTAGCACTGTCAGGGTACTGAACAAGAGCTGCTATTGGCCCAGGGTACTGAACAACGGCTGCTATCGGCCTTAGCACTGCCAGGGTACTGAACAACGGCTGCTATCGGCCTTAGCACTGCCAGGGTACTGAACAACGGCTGGGCTGGAATCACATTTTCACAGTTGATCCTGACCTCGGTGTTGTCGTTCAGGTGCTTTCATCACCCATGGTGCGGCATGACAGCACCTGTTGCAACCCAAATCTTGACCTACCCCAAACCCTGACATTGTTGCATCCAGGTGCTTGCAAAGCCCGTGGCCAGGCGCGAGAGCACCCGCCCTGCTCTTCGGACCGGTGCAAAGTGGCCGCATTTCACCCTCCACTATACCCCTGATTTACACACAACCACCAGCCAGTGCTCAGATCGCAACGCACTGCAGCAGCTGCAGCAGGAACTGGAGCAGTTGAAAGAAACCGACTTTTCAATCGCCACAAATGGGGGTGATGGGCTGGCTAGACCGGCATCTGCACCTGGGACACCCCGAACGGACGACCACATAGCAACAAAAACAACAATGACTCCAATAACAGGCAGTACAAGCGGTTCGGTGGGCCAGCAAGAGCCGGCAGGGGTGTCATGTGATGGGGCATCAGAAACGTCACGTGACGGCGCATCACGCTCCCCACGTGATAGCGCATCACGTGATGGGTCACGTGATGCAGCGACAGTTGGTGCACGAGGGGCATCACGCGATCATGCAAAAGAAACGTCGCGTACCGGTGCACCAGTTGCATCACGTGACGCTGACAACACATCACGTGGGGGTGCTTCTGCTGCGGCCGGTGCGGGCGTGTTGCATGTGGTGAAGCGCGGCGCACCTGACCTGAAGAAGGTTCTGGGCCTGAGCCAGCAGGAGCCCAACCGACTGCTGGTGGTGGCATGGCTATCCCTTAACGGACCCACAGCGCAAGCAGGTAAGCTGCTAGGGCGTTGATTAGCCGGGGTTCGTAGCCATTACTAATGGTTTTGGCCACAAAAGAGTACGGTCTATGAGGAATAATAATATGAGCTTTGCTCCAGAAAAAGAAGACAAGGCTTCTGCTCTGCACAGTGTGCATCAAAACAATGCAAGTCTGGGCTGTAGTTCGTTTAGATCTGGTACATGCATTGTGTTCAAAGCCTTGCAACATCTTATCATCCATCATCGGACATCATCATCACATGGCTTTTCATGCTTCAACCCACAGTACTGCAGCTAGACACAGTATCTATCCAAGCATTACGCGCCTGACAATCATTAAGCCAGGAAAGCTCACAGGTAGCAAAGTGCAAAGTACGAATGTCGTCGGTAGCAACACTTGCAACTTGCAACGTCTCAAGCCCTGCAATGGATGTCTTAGGTCTTGTCAGTTACCGGTCACATGACTCTTAACGAGGTCATGCGTAGCGCCAGCTCTGCAGGTCCACTTGGCTTGCCGCCTTATGTATTTGTTCTATTTACCCTTGTAGGTCTGGTATATGGAAGTCTGAAGACTGACACACACACACACACACACACACACACACACACACACACATACACACATAATCACGGGGGCCCCCATGCACTGAGCATGACGCTAGCAATCCATGCAGGACTTGTGACATTCCACGCCTTGCTTCTGCACCATGCTCTTGCACAGGCCGCGAGGAGCAATCAGCGCTGCGTGCCCTGGCCTCTGACCCCTGGATGGCGGACAACGCCGTGGTGGCGGTTGCCGATGTAACCGCTTCAACCGCAAATGCCGGGCTCGCTGCAGCTCTGAAAGTGGCAGCAACGCCCATGTACCATATATACGAGGTGCGGTTATGCTCACAACAGTGCAACTTTGACGGTCCACCTCAGTGAACTTTATTAGTGTGACCAGCCAGCTACCTACACGTGACTCAGGTACTTTCTGTTACCAAGGTTGACTAGCTCGTACAAGTCTCTGTCTCGCATCTTCTTAGTAAGGATCGCACCCTTGCAGCATGGCTTTGGGAATATGCAGGACGTGGCAGCCACTTTACACACTCAGTGGTTCTGCAGCACCCGCACAATGGCTGGCATTGCCTGCGTGTTGTGGCTGTGCCTGACAGCTGTGAATGTCTTCATGCTGCGTTCATGGCCTGACAGTTAGGGTGCATGGGAGCATCTTGCATTGGCACCTCCACAGCTCTATGTTGGGTGGTGCATTACGTCCGCAGGGTGCAAAGGTCATCTCAACGCTGAAAGGCTCAGCGGCAACTGTCCGCAACCTGGAGGCAGCCCTGGCGAAACTAGTGCCCAAGCAACCTTCAACAGCCTCAACCACCACCACCGCTACCGCTTCCTCTACTGCCTCGACTGGTGTGGAGCGGCACCAGGGCGCTGCCGTGCAGGCTTCCACGAGTGGCAGTCCTGTTGCAGCCAGCAGTCAACAGGGCCTAGCCGTGCATGGAGGCAACGGGGCGAAGGGGACAACGGGGCAAGCCAGCATGGGATCAGTGGCACAGCCTAGTGCATCAGACGCAGGACAATCAGAAGGGCCAGCGAGGCAGGCAACAGGCGGCGGGCAAGCGTCAAGTGTATGGGACCCTCCTGTGGGGAAGTACGCCAAGCCCGGCGCCACGCGCGTATTTGCGGGGCGCGGCAAGGGCGTGTTCTGGCCGCGCATGCCGTGTCTGCGGTGCGGGTGTCCCTGGTGGCAAGGCGAGGACTGGGACGCCCGCTGCATGCGGTGAGTTCAAACGTGGACATCACATGTTTTCAAGCGCCATGCATGCGCCATGCAAGCGCCTTCAAATGATCAGGATAGGCAAGTGCAGCGCCACCCCAATCCTGTGGCATCTTCCCCTGTGCAGAACAGATATGCATACCATAGCTGATGATTGCCCTGCAGGTTGTTCTGCTCTCTCTTACGGGGTGAATTGCGACAAATCCCATACTATGTCCTGTGGCGGCTTCCCTGATGTTTGTCCTGTACCGTGAGCCCTGGTTAGAAACCAGCAAAACTATTTTCATCCTGCTGCCTGCCTGCCTGCCTGCCTCAGGTGCGGCTGGGACTGCGAGGCGGACGGGTATGACGACGACAGCAACCCGCTGCCCGCCTACCGCGCAAGATACGAGGGCATCATTGCGGTGCTGCGGGAGGGGCGCACGCCGGAGTACAAGGGCAAGGTGTCCACAAGCGCGGCGCATGGCCAGAGCAGATGATCCGTTTGGAACAGTGCACGGTAGCCGCTGACCTCTGGGGACCCAGTCAGGGCTCTGTCCTGCCATATGTTAGGCGAATGCCGACATCAACAGAGCAGTCTACATGAACAGAGCAGATGAACCTACATGCCAGCCCACCAGGTGCACTGTTGTGCAAATTTGCTCTGACAGCCGCGTGACAAAGGCCTGAATCTACACACCGTCACAACAGGTGGTTGTGGAACAAATTCGTAGAACAACTTTGTTTGAAGGTTTGTGCAGGCCATGTAGGCTGAACTTCCCTGCAAGTTTGCAGTGACAGCTATGTGGCAGTGGTGCCGGTAAACATGCCGTCCCATGCAGGTCACAGTTGTTTGCAGCACGAAGTGTGCACAATGTGCAAAACTGCAGTGTAAATTGCCTGTTCCTGCTCTGCATTTTGTGGTTCGTCACATAAAGCAAAGCTGGACACCCATTGCCTGTGTTCTCCATTGGTTGCATTCTGGATCCAGTTCATTGTTCTGATGAATTGGACGTCTACCCCAGCCCAAGGCCGGCAGCCACGCCTGATTTTCCTGGGAACCCAGCTTCCCTGTGCAGCTGCCAGACAACACACCTGCCAGCCATAGCAGAAACCCGTGCCCACTAGATGAGCTGACTGTGCAGACCTGCCTAACTTGCGGCAGAGTCTAGTCATAGGGGGGGCTTTACCTGTCCAGAGCAGCCCACCCACGGTGCCTTTCGCATTTGTTCAGTTCAGTTGCCAGTCCAGTTGCTCGGGACAATCTGAATTAGTGGGACAGTAACCAGTGTGGGGAAGGTCTGCGAAGGTTCACCCTTCTAGCTTCAACTGGTTATATACACCTCTCTGGAGAGAGAGACGTACCAAAGAACTCGGACAGCCACCATAGGCAGTGTGGCTGGCTGTGCACCCTGCAGTGTGTACTGTAAGGCCGCTGTGGCACACCCCCACAGCAGCACTGTAGGCAACCTGATCCCCGCTCCCCACGGGAGCTGGGAGGAGGAGCAGGAGCAGGACATGGGATAGTAAAACTGTTTGCAGGCCGAGCTCTGAGCAATTCTTGTCGTCCTGTATTGCCCTCTCTGACACTGACAACGGCCTCCTCTTCTCACGGCTTGTCTATCTTTGAATGATTCAGAATGCACTCTGAATTTATTTCCTCCAGTTGAACCATCGAGGTTCCGATGACTTCCTGCTGCTGAACGGGTAATGGAACGGGAAGCCTGAGTGATTATCCCAGACCCACTCCTGTCTTTGCAACAGGCAATGTCTAGCTAGGGTCCAATGTAACAGGACTAGAATGTTACCTGTCTGTTACAGCTATGTTTAACTAGCACGCCTGTCATATCTGTCGCTGGCACAGACTATACCCCGTTTTTCCTCAACACGCGGGTCAACACCCTCATACTCCACTCTCTCTTGCTGCGAAACCAAGTGATACAGTAGCCGTTGTAAAAGCTGACCTGTCGTAATGGCTGGCTTCGACAACAAAGCTAACAGTATGATCGTAAAGCTGACCTGAAAGGAAAGCTTAGACTGCAGAGATAGCCTAGCGGAATAGCTGTGGCTGCACGTCTGGTGACTCACTCTTCTTATCTTCAAGCCACACATTGCCACTCGGTCGAGTGAAGCAAGGCTCTGGACATCCTGTAAGAAGTTGCATCTGACTAGCTTTATGCGTGCGAAGAGCGAGTCACCAGACGTACAGCCACAGCTATTCCGCTAGGCTATCTCTGCAGTCTAAGCTTTCCTTTCAGGTCAGCTTTACGATCATACTGTTAGCTTTGTTGTCGAAGCCAGCCATTAAACAGGTCAGCTTTTACAATATTGCTACTGTATCATCCACCAAGGAGTGGCTGCCTCCTAGGGCTGGTTGTACTCCTCAGGTAAGCACAGTGAATGCCGGCAGCCGCTGTCTGCCGCTTTTGTGCTGCCTGCCTGCCATACCTAGAGCACCCCGCGTTTTACTTGCTGAGCCATCCACTGGGGTCCGGTGGGCCCGTGCCAGACGATCAGCTGCCTGTTGGTTCCAACCCATCTCGTTTGAGTCATACTACTCGTTCGAGGCATACTATTGCTATTTTGTATCAAAGCACGACACCCTGCTTGAGGCATCATAAAGCTGGCACCTGTGACCTCAGTTGGCTCCTGTTGAATATTTTGCTGCATGTTCAAAGATATTTCCTGCATGTAGCGGCCGGGGGCAGCCAACGTTCCACCTGTGGTGTGCATGGTTGCAGCCAGTTCGCAGTGACATGACTCTAACCGGTGCGAGGGCTCAAGGCTACGAAATTAGCCAGCTGCCTGCCGCTACACTGGTCCCAGGCCGTGGTATTCAATGCATGTAATCTTCTGCGTCAAAGCCGTCGGGGTGCACAGGTCTCGCAGGCTGAGCCATGAAACGCAGTTGCGGGTTGTTGCAGCAGTAGCTGCGGCAAAATATGAACAGCATACGAACGTTGCCTCGGTCATGCCGGTCAGTGCAGCTGGCACTGCGTTAATTGCACACATGAGCTGAAGCCCCAGAAGAGAAGGGGGTTCTGCCACTAGGGCAATAATCTCACCATCCGCTAGGAACCCGATCTGAGTTTTCGGTTTCCTAGAGGTAAGTAGTTGGGAATTTCATGTCAAATTCATACCACTGCTGGTCGCTCCATCAAATGCGCCTGAAGAGCTTGCATCACAAGCCATCATGCAGAGCGGACTGAACATGGTTGCGCTGCGCTGTTGAATGCCATAACTGTGTTGTCCGCTGCAGAAGCAGCAGGTCGCCAGTTGCCACTGTTGTTGATGGGTGTCAGCTGTACGTTTGACAACCGCTCAACTCGCCTCGGTATTTCGTGACGGAAGCTGACGTTCTGGTCGTGGGAAGATGGCTTCCCAAGCTTGGACAGCTGTCTTGGTTGTGGGCTGCGTGCTCGCACCATTGTCATTGCTCGTGACCATTACAGGTGCGCAGCATTGGAAAGTATCAGCAAAGTAAAAAAGGTTTTCAGGCGTGTGCCTGGAACAGCCCAAGACAAGTTCGTGTTCCTTTCACGCTGACCGAGAGCGGACTTGCACGGCCTGCAAGCTCTGCGCACGCTGTCTGTCTGATGTGTCGGGGCAGCTGTCTCGGAGCTCATCATGGTCCTCTCAGCCGAATTTACCGACCATCCCTGCCATCTGCCACAACGCAGGTATCCTGGAGCTCTTGGTCATTCTCGGACCCATCTCGTGCGGATGTATAAGCATTCCTACGTGGTGGTCGCATAACGCCTTGCTGCTGGCTCTCTGGCTGCCCACCCTTGGGGTGGCTGGCTGGGTGCTCAATGCTGGATGGACCAGTGCTGTACCCTTCGTGGCTCTGGGGTCTTTCTTCATTGTAGTACACATGCTGATGCTGTTCTGCTACTGGCTACGCAAGGTGCTGCGCAAACAGCAGGCCAAGGAGCTTCCTACACAGGAACTGCTGGTAAGGCCTTTGCGCAGCTACTCATGCAAGCCATGCAGACGCACGGCAAGGTTACACAGGCACCAGCAGATGACTGAGCAGTGCAGCTTGGAGCTTACATCAATGCATTCCCAGCCTGTGCCACGCAACTACCCCGAGCACTAGCAATTTTCCCAGGACTCAGCAGCGTCTCGGCTTGCCCAAGCACAGATGCATCATCACACATGTGGCTCTTGGCTCATGTTTGAGATGTTTTTATCCTTGTCTGCACCCACAGAGCGAAGCCCAGCGTGTGCTCATGGCGGGTCCCAATGAAATGGCGGCGTCAGGCCGCATGATGCAGTCCCATTCGCATGGAATCCATGACGCAAGCGACCAGTTCCACCTGCAGGTAGGACACAGCCAACGATGTGTCTTGGCACTCTCCAGTATGATTCACGATTCTGATAATCCGTGTGTGGAACGGCTGTCCTTATCAGCAGTTTGGCAGCGGCTTTCTGGACAGACGTCAGGCCTTCACACATTGCACCTCAGGGGTCAGCTCCATCTGTGTATCTCCATTGCGCAGAAAGGGCTGAGCATCCCGGACAGAGTGCGGTCATTGCTGCATGTTCACATGACTTAGAGATTGCCTTCGCTAGAACACTTGATTTACACTTGATTTATGATGACTGCAGGTTGGACGCACGGATGGTGCTGTGGGCTACACACTGTACATTCCCGGAGAAGCAGAAGAAGCTGTGCTGCAGGTAACAACATTAGTCTCCTTGTACGAGTGTGTTGGATGAGAACAGACAGAAGTGTTTAAAAGGAGTTGGTCCAACTGAGGAAGGGTCTGTTGTCGGTTTCTGTGAACACCATGTACTGGTGCTTTGGCATGCAGGAGGTGGCTGTTCGTCACTACCAGAAACGTCTGGCAGCAGCCCAGCCCACCCCCCCCCCCTCCACCATNNNNCCCACCCTCCACCATGGAATCAGGCCTGCGCTCGTCCGCTCAGAGCATGCACAGCATGACTGTGCGGGACTCGAACAGTGGCATTGGTGGCCTGTTGCCTTCCAAGAACACATCCCCACAGCGCCAGTCGGACCACTCGCAGGGTCCATTGACTGCCTCCAACTCTTCTCGCAGTCTGCGTGCGTCTGGTAGCCCGGATAAGGACGGGCCAGGGTCCGGGAGGCAGGGGCCGGCCCATCGGGGCGTGATTCAGGTGCTGCTTCCGGACGCCCTGGCTCGCTGGAACCAAAACCGGGCACCAAACCGCTACCGCATGCTCACGGATTCCGCTCTGCCCAGTCCGGCAGGCGGCCCGCCAACATCTACGGGGACACAGGCGGATGCGGTTGCGGCGGTGCCGAGGTTGGAGCGGGAATTCCCGTTCGGGCATGGTGGGGGCGAGGACCCCAGGCGGGTTGTGGGCGGGCCGGCGGATAGCCAGGACGGTGCGCAACGGATGGCGGTGCAAGGCAGCGGATTGAGCGGGAATATGCTGGAGGCGAGTAACCCACTGTTTGGTTCTGAAGCCAGCCTTGCACACGAGCTGAGTCTACGGCAGTCACAAGCCATGTCGAGTGACGGGCCGTCCGGGGATTGGGCAGCTCCGTCAGCAACACTGCCACCGCCACCGTCCGCGGCTGCCTCACCTACTCATGGAAGCGTGGGTTCAGCGGGGCAGCAGCAACCAACACAGCGGGTGTGGTCCCGTGGCGTTCCTGGTGCTTCCGCTTCCTCAATGAGTAGCATGTCACGCCGTTCTATGGACCCAGTGTTGCTTTCCCCTGCCCTGCTGCGGCCCAGCCACGGCCCCACGCTTTCCTCAGACCACGGCAGTCCGTGGATGTCTCAGTTGCATCACCTTCAACAGCAGCCTTCCCATCAGCAGCAGGTTGATGCTTCGCCTTCACATGTTACCAGGGGTAGCAGCCTGGCGGATATGACTTTGAGCAGACGTGATAGCGGCCAGACGGGCCTGTTAGATGCCGCGCTACAGAGCAGCAGCTCCCTTGTGGAAGCGCCAACCCCAGAGCAGCAGCAGCAGCAGCAGCATGGGAGTGGTGGAGGGGCGCCGGGGTCGGGACAGGCGGAGACGCGCAAGGGGGGTGGGCTGCTAGGCGGGCGGCTGTGGAACGCCCAGCACTCCCGCACGCACTCGTTCCCGCTCGCATCCAGCCTCACTGCAGCGCTGCTTCAGGATCAGGACAGCTCAGGAGCGGTTGATGTTAGCGGGGCTGGCCAGACGGCCTCCGGCCAGACGGCATCACCACGCAAGACCTAGATGCTGCCTCAACTGCTCAGCCATGGCTGCAGATACATGGTTAGAGCTCTACCACCTCCCATCACTGCTAGAGATGCTGTGTCTCCCTTTCTGCACGCTGCCATTTGTACCTGGAAACGGGTGGGCCAACCGATCATGCAGCAGCAGCCCAGTGCATAGAGTGTTGGTGCGAAAGTCTTCATTGCTGGTTGGGGCGTTCGTTTGCATTTTGGCAACACCAAGGCAACGTGACAGACGTGACGTCTGGATTGACATTGTCCAGCAAGATGCCTAAAACTAATGGTTTGGTTATTCAACCCTCGACACACCAGGTACCTCATTGACATGCACAACGTAACCCGTTATATGTGGCGGGCTGACACGAGGATGAAGCAGTGGTACAGCGGACAAAGCAGCAGGGGCCACCAACAAAGCCAGTCATATTTATCAGGCTTGGCTTTGTTATCGTGGTTTCTGTGTGGCTTTATGTGATGGCAAGCAGGAGCCCAGTGTTTGTACACCCTGCCTCTGTGGTTGCCTTAGGCCCAACGATGGTCTGGGAAACGGATGGCATTGTGAGCACGTGTTGATGTGTGTGGGTGGTGATGGAAGCGTAACAGCCAGCCCTCCTGTACTCAGGTTCATGGAGGGGCCGGAGGATGAAAAACAATACGAGCGGATGTTGAAGGGGCAATGGTGGGTCAAGGACATCTCTAGGTCTCTTTTTGTCGAGGTATGATGTTCATGGTGTGTGCGGCACATGGGAAATCACTCGGTTTGTGCATATGGATGTGGGTGGCAGTTCTGGTGGTTGTAATATCAAAACACGTTTCTGAGGCCCTTGTGGGCTGTTCCCGATAGCCTGGCATGATGCAATCTGTTGACAATCAGAATGGCGCAACATGGTTTGGGAGCCCTGGTTGCCCAACATAACACATTCTGGGGGCAGGTCCTGCAGAATGGTGATGCCTAAGTCACAATCAGAGCCTACACTGCTGGCCTCAACAAGACTCCTGTCGGCTGACATATGGTCACCGGCTTCTATCTATTGCAGGGTTTTGCACCAAGGGCTCTGATCAGTGGTGACATTGCGATGCCTAGGCTCTGCTTATCCGGAGACTCATTGGGCTCGGCTGATCCAAAGAACGAATTGAGCTTGTCCACAATGGGCAAGGGAGTTGGACGCACTGGAGCTACGACGGGCGAACCTGGTTATCTCTTTTACATGTCACAGCTGGCCACACTGAAGTTTCAGGGCTGTCGCAAAACATCCCCTTGATTGATCAACACGGTGGTGTGTGTTTAGTAGGCTGGTCCGTAGCGTAGTGAAGCCAAGGCGTAATGGGCTGTTTTTGCTGCCAATGCACTGAATCACCAGTCGTTCCTAATTGGTTTACTGATGAACATCATCGTTGAGTGACAGCAGGTTGGCAGTCCTAGTGTGCTGGCATCAACAAGCCTTCTGTCCCCGCCGTGTGGGATGATTGTTCTAGACGTAAGATTAGGCGTGGCAGAGGATTTCAACCATCTTGGGAACAATTGATGATTTTGAGCCCATTGAGGGTTTGCAGTACATTTGATTCTGGTGAGGATGTTCTCAGCCTTGTGCCAGCCACAATGAGGAACAACTTGGTGGATTGCACTGTGGCTTGATGTAGTGTGATGCAGGAATAGCTGGTCATGCGTTGAGAGAAAGCAAGGCACTCGAAAAAAAGGGATGTTTGCCAGTTCTGGGACAAGATGTTTGGGCTTGATACGTGGTCCAAGTTCACAAGCAAGTTGCAAGTACACTTGCTGTGGTACGACACTGGCCGGGCATAAGGTTGGCAATTGTAAGAGCACCATAAGTGTTGTCGTTCGTGGAAATAATCCGCCACATGGGGCTGTTGTTGACATGTCTTCGCAGCAGCTCAGCGGCTGGTCAGGGTGTGCTCAAGGTCATTCAATCGGCTGGGACTCTGGTTTGGTCAGTCCAATGATCACAAAAGCGTGCCAGCTCCTAGTGATTACCCAGCGGTCTCTGCATACCAAGCAGCCAGCAGGAAGAGCTCAGACACGATCAGCAGGCAGGAGTTGACTGGTGAGGGAGAATCAAGGCAAGTGTTGGAAATGCGATAATGACGTCAACCCTTGACTCAGAAATGCTCTTGACTCAGAAATGATCGTACATACATTTTAAAGCAGCACACTGTGTCTTCGCGCACCCACACTGCTGATGGGGCGTGCATGAGTGATTCCCGTAGCACAAGTAGTGTGCGTAGCACAAGTAGTATGCGTAGGGCCCATCTCACAAGGTCCTTGTATGTCAAATGTCCGTGCCAAAAGTAGTCCCATACCTAAGGCAAATAAAGCTGCCTGCTAAGGCGACTTAGCCAATACCCCGTGATTGGCCACCCCAGAACCAGAAAAGGTCATCAGAAACGTGCAACGCACCAAATTTCAAGGCAGCGATTGATTGCGATAGCCAGTTTGAACCTCCGCTGCAACGATGACTCAATTGCTTGGCCGCCGCCACATTATGTGTGGGAGTGCATCCGCCAGAACGATTGCATCGCTGGGCGCGCGGTTCCGTGCCTGCCGTCCCCTTGCTCCAGGCGGGTTGAGTGGCGAACAAGGCTTGCTCGGGAATCTGTGGTCAACACGCGGATTCAGGTGTGCGGTTATGAGATGACGGTCGCCACATCTCGCCACTCATCAAGTCGTTTGGTGTACTGAATGCACTATCATGTGTCATGCCAGCATGCTGATAGTGCCTCCGCCAGACTTGCCCATGTCCCTGAATTGCAAGTCCCTGCCTGCACGCCATTCGTTTCTTAGCACTGCCAGCTTGCAACGCTGCAACCCTGCAATCCTGCAACCCACGCCATCAATAAGCATGTTTATTGATGGCGACTTGAGACATTGTGTACGTTTTGCAATGCCTCAGCAAAGGCAGCCGACTCAAAACACTGTTCTCAGTCAACAGAGGGGGACTGGAGATCGAATGGATGGTGTGGGCATGACCAGCGAGAGATTGAGTGGGCCTTTGTGCAGGTCTTCAACCACAACATGCGAGGCCTTGCAAGCAGGCATCGTGGGATTACCAAACGTTGGCAAGGTGTGGATCTCTCCCTGGTGAAGGCAGTGCTACCAGGCCATGCATACGAGGGTGGTCATCACTGCCATCTGTGTCTGACATCCACACTCAACTGGGCTAAAGGCTCTCATCCTTTGTCTGCTCTTCGAACTGGATGCAGCCACCTAGCTTTGTTTTGTTGGAATGGGTCAATGAGTTCAGTAATGCATGTAATGCTGTTCATGACATGGTTTGCAGTCTACCCTCTTTAACGCAATTGTTAAAAACGGAAACGCCGCTGCTGCCAACTTCCCCTTCTGTACCATTGAGCCCAACACAGGCATAGTCACAGTACCGGACCCAAGGTTGCAGGTAAGGACTGTGACAGCGCGTGACAGTACTTCTGGCGGTTACAATGACGTTTTACATGACGTTTCACACTGTTTTGGTGCGTACAGCAGCCCATCATGACTTGTTCAACGTGTGCTCCTGCATCCCCTGTCCCCTTGTGTGACAAAACAAGGGTGACGTATTGGGCAAGGGGACAATGCCATCATCATCAGAATCATAATCATAATCACAATCAGAATCAGAATCATGAAGTTGTTGCCTGCACTTCAGTATGACGGCAACTTTTCTCCTGCTTGTTAAAGGTATGGCGTTGGCTCAACGCTGCTGTTCGCTTGTCCTATCGGCCGCAGGTACTGTCAGATATCAGCAGATCTAAAGAATTGGTGAGTGTGTGTCCTGGCGGTCTGCCCTCACTGCAGGGTAGGAAGAGTAGATGCTTGACTCGAGAACAGAAGAAGCGCTACAAGGATAGCGGTCAAACGGAATGGCATGTGACTGCTTACTGGAGGGGCATAACACACAGGATGGTGCTTATTCGGCGGGCCGGGTGCTGCTTCCTGTAGCTTCCTGTAGCTTCCAACAAGTGCTGCCCACCATGATCGTAAAGCTTTGCACCAGGTGCGCAATACACACTTACATAAGGACAGTCCGGAATGCAGTATTCAATTGCCTCCATTCAAGCATCTTGACAGTCTTATCCATAATGCTGTCCCTGTAGGTGCCCACCACCTTTGAGTTTGTTGACATCGCCGGGTTGGTCCGGGGCGCCAGCAAGGGCGAGGGGCTGGGCAACCAGTTCCTGGCCAACATCCGGGAGACTGACGCCATTGTGCAGGTGAGGTGGGGGATGCACACATGAACACTTGTAGTTTGCAACAGTCACGAAGAACCCGTGGCCCTGTGCTGGGATGTCAGCAATAATTTCTGCAACCAGTTGGGTTTTCACCATGTTTCCACTAGACAGCTTTGCAGCTTGACAGCAGAATTGAAAGAAAAACAATAATAAGCACTGTGTGTGAAGCTGCCTCCTATATGCAGGTAGTTCGCACTTTTGATGATGATGACGTCATCCACGTGGCAGGCAAGGTCAGCCCCTTGGATGACATTGACGTGATCAACCTCGAGCTGGCGCTGGCTGACCTCGCACTCATTGAGAAACGGTTAGAACGGCTCAAGAAAGGTGAGAAACGGTCAGAACGGCTCAGGAAACCGACAAATGGTTAGAACGGCTCAGGACAGATGAGAAACGGTTAGCACGGCTCGAGAAAGGTGAAGTACGGTTTGAACGGCTCAAGGAAGGGAAGAAACGGTTAGAACGGGTCAAGATATATCGCCTATAATAAGAACAGCGCCAACTCTGAACTACCGTGCACTGAGGCACGCGCTCGTCTGTAAACTGAGGTTCAGGCAAGCAGACTTGTGTTTTCCGAATTTTTGTTCAGGCAAGAAGAGCAAGGAGGAGCAGGACAAGGCGGACGTGGAAGAGGGCGCGCTCACCAGGATTGTGACGGCATTAGAGGTGAGCGCACAACACGGTTGTGTCCATTGGATGCACGTGCAGGCAGGTGGTTAGCGAGCGGTTAACATTGGGTATACTTGTGGAGGCCTACTGGCTCTTGAGGTAGGGCAGGCAGTCACTGGAGATGGTCAGTCGGATTGTGAACAAGCTAAAGTTGGTAGGGTGTTTGCGGCTGTGTCTTGCAGCAAGCGGCCAGACCGCCTTACTCCTTTTTCTTTTTAAATTGCTCGGAGGTGTGTGTAAACCCTTAACCTTCCATTTTCACGCTTCACTTTGCCACGTGTGTATTTTGCTCTTATCTTCCAGGCTGGCAAGGGTGCTCGCACCGTGCCTCTCAACAAGGACGAGAGCTTGGCCATCAAGGGACTCGGGCTCATCACGCTTAAACCAATGATCTACGTGGCAAACGTGCCTGAGGATGACCTGGCTGACCAGGGCGCAAACAACAAACACGTGCAGGTGAGAAACGGTTTACTTGGCTCGACTAAGTGGGGAGATCAGTTGGTGTAGGGACAGGCGAGCCCATGATCACCATCAAAGGGCGAATACCTTCTCACGTCGCCCGTCGCCCTTATGTCGTCGCCCATCTCCCATCGTTGTTCTTCCGTCGCCCGTCGCCTGTCGCTTTTTGCTCGTCATTCTAATCCCGTCGCTTGTTGCCCTTGTCTCGTTGTCCGTCGCCCTTCTCCCGTCGTCCGTCGCCCTTCTCTCGTCGTCCGTCGCT
>QAXH01005157.1:0-11661 GCA_004335635.1 Chloromonas sp. AAM2
GGTGGCGGAGATGAAAGCTGAGGTGGGGATGGAAAGTTGTCTGCATTGCTCTCCTCAGCGCTGCTCTCCTCAGTGCTGCTTCTTTCGCCGCTGCTTTCCTCGGCGTTGCTTCTTTCATCGCTGCTTTCCTCAGTGCTGCTTTCCTCAGCTGGAACAGGTGGTGGTGCATACTCATCCGGGCTATCAGGTTCAGGGCTGGGGGAGGGAGGGCTGGGACCCACTTCAGAGATGAAGCAAGTGCTGCTGCAGCCATCACCTGCAACACAGCAGTCAGCGTAGTAGTTAGCAACTACCGCACCTCACACAAGCAATCAAATCCCGTGGCATGGATTCAGGTGCTCAAGCTTCACCTCTCACCGTTGTTGACGTTTCCATCGTCGCACTCCTCTCCAGGGTCAACTCGGCCGTTGCCACACACCCAACTGCACAGCGCACACAAGTGGCAAACGGCTTGAGACGCAAAACGCACCTACACATGGATGCAGCGGCAAAAGCAGATCACGCCTTTGATGCGCAGTGGTTAGCAACTTTCCTGCCATTGGCAGGGTTGACACAAGGAGTTCCAACAGGTCGCAGGGGTGTGAATGTGTGTGTGTGTGGAGGGGGGGGAGGGGGCGCCTCATGTGGGGAGAGCCTCGTGTGACAAGTGCGTGGCTGAACACTGGCGTGGTGGCCAGCATGTATGGAATTACATATGACGTCAGTCGCCAGTGGCAAGCCATGACCTGGCTGAGCCTTTTTGCTGCCTCACTTCATGCCTCACTTCACTTCACGAAGGAACACGGAGATGCTGTCTTCCAATGAATGTGCAACAGTGGCTCACCAATCAGGGTTGTTGAAGTTTGCGGCGTTGTTGCAGTCCAAATCGGTGAGAATTGCCTGAGTTGAGCACAGAATGGTTCCCAGACAGTCCTGGTTTACGCCATAGGGCACGGGGCAGCCAGGCGAACCGTCAAGCTTGTGGGCGCGGTATGCCTGCAGGCAAAGAGGGGCAGCAAACCGCACCATTCATACCTGACATGAAAGCATAATTGTTGATTGCACGATTGCTTGGTCACATCTATGTCTGATTCACGTACCACGATCTGGTAAATGCCACCGTAGTTGGTTGGGCCGGTGAAGTACCCTGCAGAACACATCACGCAGAACACATCCAATGTTCAACTTGACCACTGCTGATTGCATGTATCCAGTATCCAGTATCCAGTATTCATTCCTGATCATCTTCACGGTCAATGTTGAAGATACGTAAAGTTGCTGCTCTGCTTCTGCTGTCAGTTGAGTGTTACATCCTGTGCGTCATGTACAAAACCACCCTGTGCTAGCCAGCGTCATCGGTTCAAGATCCTTCCTGTTGATGAGCATTACTATGATGATGTCTGCTCCTGACCGTGGTAGTACTGGTGGTCCAAGTTGTAGCTGGTGGAGTTCGGGCTGATGTCGTACAGGGCAGGAAGAACTGACACGTCTGAGAAGGCATCCGGCACAAACTGCGGCAACAGATACCACACAGGGCTTGAGAGGCATGTGTGTTGCAGGCTTCTGCTGATCAACCGAAAATAGTGGTGATCTGGTCTTGGACTGCCATCTGGTCATCAACAAAACACTGATTCAAAGTAGCCTTACGCAGTAACCCGGCTTGGCGCGCCCGCCCTTGACACTCACGTTCAAACTGAAGGGGAAGAAGCTGTAAGGCTCCGACTGCCCCGTCTGAGTCAGCACCACCATGGAGCCGCGCATATCGTTCACATACTTCACGACATCCTGCAAGCAACAGGTTCAGATGTGTGCATAAGTGTGCTATGGCCAGCCACCAATCCATGGTTGTGCATGACCTGGAGTAGAACTGTAGGAAATGTAGCTATCAAAGGTGACTGCAGTTTCGCGGTATGATGCAGCAACTGCACCAAGCGCTATCACGTGTCTCAGGCCTCAGCCAGTACGTCCACCCAGTGATGCCCTGTGGCTGTGTTAAAACCGTGAAGCACCGTGTTGCATGCCGTGTCCGCCTCACCGGTCGGCGCAGTCCTAGCCAGTACGCCTGATCGTCTGTGATGCCTCCGCGGGTCTGGGCCTGGGCGCTGGGAATGTACACCAGTTGGTACTGTGCACACAGGAAACGGGAAACGCACAGAAAATTTAAAAATCCAGGTGAAGCAATTGGGGTAACTCTCCCTTATCACATCCCTCATCACGAAGTGAAGCGGACAGTTTTAAGTCGGGCAAAAGCCAATACGAGCATGAGCCCGGCAATACACAGTTTCCCCCAGCTGCTTTTGATAGAATAGATTCATAATGACAATTGGTGCTGGGCAAATGCAGTAGGCAGGGCTGTAGCTATGTTGGTCACTGTTAGTTCCTTTTGTGCTCTCATGCATACTGCCCCAAATGGATGTCGAACAAAGCGTGTGATGGAGACGATTGAACACTTCTCAACCCACCTGTGTGAAATCAACGGCTGCAATCTCGTCCTCGGTGACGATAACATCGACATGGACCATGGACAGGCCGGCAATCTCCATCCACCCCACAAGCGAGTTGTAAGCAAACGCCTGTGATCTGCGACATGGGCCAGCAGGACATGGCCGGTGAATTGCGGTGCATGGTCATCTCCATGCAAGTCACATGAGGTGGATCAAGATGCCTAAACTACAAATTGGCTTGTGATACTAACACATAATTCAGCACATGATACACAGCAAATCTGGATCTGGCACGCAAACACGTAGTAAGATGCGCACAGAATGCTTACGCCAGCTGCAGTTGCATGGTGCAATGCACGTGCACAGTGTGAGCAGCATGACGGCCAGGGAAGACAGAGAGGGTGATGCTGATTGGCCGCAACAACGCCTGATAGTTACAGCATGCTTTTCGATCGGTTGCAAGGCCCATTATCTACTTACTCGTCATCGCCCACGTTTGTTCCAATGGCCAGGAACTTGTTTGTCTTGACCTTCGAATCCTTCCACCCAGCCTTAAGAATGTTGGAATCTGTATCAGGCACGTGGGTTGAAGGCATGCAAAGGCTTGGAGACTCTTTACATCGAGCATTGCCTCGCATGTTTGGTTGTGAACAAAAGCATGTTGCATGGCCACTCACAGAGGCTGCCACATCCAGTTCCTTGGCAATGGTCCATGTCGTCCGCATCATCAGTGCTTACACACACGAACCCGCCTCTTGTTCCACGGAATGGTGGAGCAGGGGGCAAGGGAGGATTGGGAGGTGGGAGAGGAGCTGGGGGTGGAGCAGGCGGCAGTCCTGGGGGTGCAGGAGGTGGGCTGGGGTAGTCAGGATAATCGTTTGGAGGGCCATACGGCTCGATATAGCCTGGTGGAGCTGGTGGATTGTCAGGATACTGGTTCCTGGGCAGGACATCTTGCGCCATGGCAGTACCTGTGCAGCAGGGGCAGCCAACGGTAAAGTGTTAACGAGGTGATGCTGGAGCTGACCGGAAGCTGGGTTTGAATGCCTGCGGCTACCATCGCCACAACCACGATGTGGCTGCACTGCATATGCGTGACAAGCATTGAGTAGTGCAGTCTGGCCAATACAACGCTGTGCTGTCCCGCTCCATTTCTATGCTCCAAGGCGAGGAAGAAATCTGCATCCTCTTTAAACACTGACGCAGCTCACCAGACAGCGCTATAAGGCATGCGAGTAGGACAGCAGCGGCATCTTGCCGGCCAATCCTGTGCATTGTCAAGACTTGTGCCACTCAGGCTTTCGCCTGCCCGTCCAAAGTTGAATCCAAGGTTTTGAGGTTGAGGCCTGCATTGCCACACATGCAGGTGCAATGGCACTTCGCATCGCATTTTATGTTGTTGTCGCTGTTGCTACTGCCAGTCTGCCCAAGGCTGAGCTTGCTAGGCAGACTCAACCTGTCGACGGTTTACCAAGCTGATAGATGGCACTGGCACACGCCCAGACTTCTGTTATTGACATGTCGCCGTTATTACCAATGCCTACCCAACCCCAGTGGCAGTAGTCGGTGGTGGCTGTTGCATGGCTGTAGCTGTCTCACCTTTGTCGCTCCACGGTAGACGCAAATTATCTGTGAGAGAATGGCTGTGCGCAGGTATTCGCGCTGTGTTTTGCCTTGCTTCCTGGCGTTGTCCTCGTCCACAATCTTCAACCACCAATTCGCGGTTATCAAAACGGGCACAGTCAGTGTCCAGGTTTTTTTTTCTGGTGCAGGCTCACTTACAAGAAGGGAGTGCACACCATGTAGCACGTCCAACGCAAATATCAACTACTTGCGCAAATTGCAAAAAATTCTCCCAGTAAAGGGGAGTCTGACCGTGTCAGCAAGGGGTGGTGAACGCCGGCAGCAACATGCACAGAGCAAGTTTCTGAGGTTACCTGCTTGCCACATTCGATTCGACAGCAGGGCGAGCCCCGTGGCGAGGCCCTTGTGGCCATCAACCCACAGAACGCCTTCCGAAAGCTTCCAGTTAGCCATAAAAATGGCATGAATTGAAAAATTGTCAGGTTCAGGGTCAATGTCAGAGCTAGTGAAATGGCAACCCTCACAATGTCAACTGTTGACAGGCACAAACCACCTAGTTCGACGGCAGCAACATGCGCAGAGCAGTCTTCACGGCAACCACTGAGGTGGCCACTCGTGACACTTGGGTTGGCATTGCACGACCCGGTATAAAGAGGCTATTTCTCTTAGTAAGGCTATTTCTCTTATTAAGGGTAAACCTTCGCAGACCTTCCCCAAACTGGTTAGTAAGGCTTTTAAGGTTTAGATTTAGAACAGAACAAAAAAAGACCTGTCCCTTGTACGTTCTGTTGTGGTTGGTCCCTTGGACATGCGAGCTGTGCAATCCAAGCCTCAACTCAACTCAACGCGTGTAGCCGTTACAAAAAGCACCTGTGACCCTCATATCTCCGCCCCTGCAAGCGTTTTGCAGCAAAAGACAGACGCTGCATGCATCACACGCACGGTTGTCAAGTGCAGCCTGGGCGAGGTGAAGACGATTGTAGCGTGACATGATGGTCAGGGCAGTGGGGGTCAGGTTGCCTGCAGGGCTGCTGTGGGGGTGTGCCACAGCGGCCTTACACACTACAGGGTGCACAGCCAGCCACACTGCCTATGGTGGCTGTCCGAGTTCTTTGGATGGAGCCACTGTAGTACGTCTCTCTCGAGATGTATATAACCAGTCAAAGCTAGAAGGGTAAACCTTTGCAGACCTTCCCCACTGGTTAGTAAGGCTTTTACAGACTGCACCTTATATCTATGAGGCCAGTACAGGCGCAGCGCATGGTTGGGCAGCCAGTGGAAGTCAACTCGGGGAGGAACGCTGAACTTTCTTGGCACACTGGACAAGCTCGGTATTGCTGGCAATGGTATGTGGAACTTACTCCAAGTACATGCACATCATCCGTAACAATTCATACAAACTGAACTGGGCCCAGCGGACCATTCACTGCAAGTGCCCTGTTAGAGATGATCCACAAGGTTAGACGATGATCAATCACATGATATGCTCTGAGTCTGAGCATCCAGGACCTGTGTATGTGCAGCCCTTGAGGCACTGGTAGCCATGTTGTCAACTGCTTTGGGCTTATCAACTGGTCCATTGGATCCTGTTCTATGGCAACACGTGACATGAATACAACGAATGGTCAGCCTTGAACCCTCTCGTATCCAGATGAGGCCAGTCAAATGTGCGCAACTGGCATTATCTTGGCATACAGGCAGGCAACCTCAGGCATTCGGTGAGGGGCAGATGGCAGTACTCTGTCACCATCTTCAGTCATTTGCCTGTTTGCTCCTCATACAGTAGCAAGGCATGGTTCCCAGCGGCCGACAAACATACAACACAGGCAGGCTGAGATGCAACGGTCAGGTCACATGGCACGCGTAGCTTGCATGCGTAGGTACTGGCCACCTTGCACTGTGGTCTCAGCCATCCCAAGAATTCAGCCATCCCAGTTAGTCACTGGGGCCTCGTGATCAGCTGAATCACACCCTGCTTGCGCTGGAGTGTGTCGGTTCCCTGGCATCAAATCAAATATCTGCAACATGCGCATGTCTATGCACTTGGTTTCCAATCATGCTTGTGTCATGTCAATGCCGGGAGTGGAGCTCACAAGTGGGGAGGGTAGCCAGCCCGCCCAACCTGCGGACAGGATCGCACCTCAAGGGGTGACCACCACCATTACTGTTGCGGTGTGTCGCAGTCCCCTTCACTTCTCGTGAGACCCAAAAGGGGCCTGAAAATATGCATGCCTCAATGTTCATTGTCTCTCAAATGTCATGTGACATTGTTTTTGTGACAAACATATCCGTCTGATTGCATCTACAAAGTGTGTACATCAATCGTCTTCCCTACAGTTAACTGTCATGTTAGTGTCTGATTGAAACCTTCGTCTCAACCCTGCACGTAATTTGCGGGGTCGTTCAGCACTTGCTCTGCCTGAATCTGGTGGGGCTCCAGTCCCTGGTGCTCCATGGCCTGCTGTGGCTGCTCTTGTGGCTGCGCTGGATTACATATTCAAATCTGCACTCTTTCCCGCCGGCCTTTCTTTGCCTGGTGGCCTGATTCTCATGTCAAAACCCTTCTGTGCTGTCGATGGCAGTGTAAAGCGCTGTAAACGGCACTGGTGTGCATGGAGACGACCGTTCCTATACAGCATAAGCACATGGCTCAGCTGGCAGAAGGTGCAGAGGGCACTGGTCCCAATGCAAGCTGAAAACTTTCTCTTTCTTGCTTCCCCCTTGCTGTGCGAACACTCCTTTCCGAGGCCAACCTGTGCCCTGGTTGGCAAAGTGTGCTGCCTGTCCCTGCCATGCCACGGCTGCAATTGGCAGGTTAAACCACCAGTTACTGTGCACCGTTACAACCACAAATGCAGTATTAACAACGCTTCTATAGCACGTGTGAGGGATCTGTGGGTGGTGAAAGCCCATAACGAGTTGTCGGTAGTAGCAACCCCACTCAAAGAAACGTTACAGCAAGCGTGTCATGTCCAATTCGCAAACAGTCGGTCCGTTGTTGGTCAATCCCAAATTCATGCACTGGCACGGCAAAGCTGGTGTGCGGCCGTGCACCACCAGTCATGGCAACTCTACCTTGCATTCTGCCTCATACATACAAGCTCTGCAATTACAGCCTGGCTTGAGCTCGGCCCTGCTGGCGTTTAGCCACTGCCTCTTGTTGAGCTACTCGCGCTTGCTCTTGATAGCCTTGAAGGGCGTGCGCACAAGGAAGTACGTGCCCAGGCCCACGGGTGCCAGTAGCATGGTTGCGGCGAGCACAGGCACCATGAGCAGCCGGGGCACGCGGCGCTGGGCGGCGTCCAGGGCTATCCAGCGACCCACCCACAGGTCACCCACAGCGTAATGAACCTGCAACAATCGAGTGTGCAGAGCAAGGCATGGGGTCATCTGGCTGGTGCTTCAAGCCTTGACGCTCACCCTGTGCGGAGCAGCAATGCTAGCTTGGTGAGAGGAAGAGTAGCAGGGGTAAAGATCTGTTGGCAAAAAGATGATGACAAGGTGCTGTAGCACGGGAGCGGCGCATGTGATGGACGCCGGCGAGGCACCGGAATTAGAATGGCAGCAGCGAGCGTGTCTTGTCATGGCAAAAGCATGCAGCAATCATGATCTGCGCAGGATGCCTGCCGTTTCTAGTCCAACTCTTTGTTTCAAAGCTGAACGTCTGCACTTACCCATCCACCCAGGAGCACATGTGGGTCGCTGAACAGCTTGATCATGCCCTGCGCAGACATGTGCACAACACTGATGAAATGGTTGCCATTTTCTTGCCGGACGAAATGTTGTCAGAGGCAACTGGCAACTCCAAGCTATCGTTATTCATTTGAGCTTTTTCCAGCACGCACTCACCGCATATGTGGTCATCTGCTTGAAAGCGTCCAGACCCCCAGGCTTCAAGAGCAGTGGGATCACCAGCAGGCCGTACAGGATGCAGAGCAGGAACGAGATGAGGAGCACCAGTGTCTGTGAGCATAGCAAACGCAGCACAGGCAGCCAATTAAGTGTACGAGCCCGTCAAATAGAGGTGGTAAGTCACAAATACAGTGGCGGAGCAAGGTGCTGAACAACACCACAGGCCATCGTAAATTTGCTTGTTGCTCTTGCTTCCTGACTCCAGCTTTTGTGTGACTGTAGCCATACAGGCCCTGTGCAAGGCACGTGTCTGAATGCCTACGTCAGTCGCCATCCCTCAAGTCTGCCTCACCCGGAATAGCGCTATGTCTGCCCTAAACGTAATTATCAGACATGCCTCATGGTTTGACAACAAACCAGTTGAATTATATGATGCCAAACAAGGACAGGCCAGTGGTATTAAGCCCACTTTACAATGGCTTTGATGATCGCTTGTAGTGCGTCAGCCCGTGTAAACCACATGAGAAGCTGGCAGATAACAAGCATGATGAAAGTCCGCAGCCAAACAAGAGGACAGCAAGACGTGGTATGGCAATGCATGCAAGTGCCAGACAAAGAACCCCGCTACATCAGCTTGTGGCTGCATGAGGCAGCATGTGCCAAGCATGCAAGGTGCAGGCGGCGAGGACACCAACACATCATACCTGTGTTAGCTTGTTGGTTGGGATCAACGCCAGGAGCACCCAGCACGGCAAGATCATGTTGTTCACGATGGGGAACAGCTGCTCATCCTGCGCAAACAACAAACACGTACAGCTGGTTTGAACGCGAGCAATGTGATGCAGTCAGGATCAGGTGCGCCTGATCAGTTTGGCTACGCGAATGTACAAGTTCAGTACCGTCCGAACTTCAGAGCTCAGTGCATGCATTGCATGGTTGGCTTCGTGCCCCTTTGATCGAAATGCAAATTCATGAAAGACAGCCCTGTGATGCGCCGCGCTCGATGTTGGCCTTTCGTGGCTTTTAAAGCTCTGTGTGCTCGGCCCAGGTCAAGCAGTGCTGCATGTCACAGTTGTTCATGGGGTCGCGCGCACCGTGTACGGAAGTTGAAATCCCGCCATCGTGGAAGTGCTGTGTTAGACCAAATCGTTAGGTACCGGACCTTCGCTCGCTCGGGCCTGATGGAGTAAATCGCGCGACTCTGAGGTTACGTCGAGATTGCCACCTGGTTCCGAGTACATTGCCACCTGGTTTTGAGATCATTTGCCACGTCACACCGCCAACCGTCATGCACATGCTCAGAACTCATGCCCCCTTGCTGACACAGCCATGCCATGGTCTTCTGCGTTTATGCAGCAGGTGCACGATGGATCAGGCTGCTCAGCTTGCAGAGGTCGGCCAATGGGCAGAGGCAGCAGATGCGTTCCGAAAAGTGATCAGCGCTGACCCGAAGTCTGCGCGAGCTCATGAGATGTTGGCACAGGTCAGACAATGCAGAGGTGCAGGAATGTTCTTTGGGGACAATGTTGACTTCATTTACTTGAGGTGATGTTGACTCATAATGCATTAGACGCATTTCGCCCATGCATCTCAAGACGAGGGAGCTAGGCCAGTATCAGTCTGCCCAGGTCACTGCATAAGTGCAGCTTTTGGGCACCTTGCCAAAAAAAATAATGCGCTTCGAAGTTGGTGCTTTGTTAACTTCATATCATGAGTGGACGCGTGCGCAGAGTTGATTCTTCACTGCAGGCACCACTTGTTAATCCTTGCGCCAAGGGTGTGCTCACATGCAAACATGCACAGGTTCTCATGGAACTGGAGCAGTGGTCCGAAGCGCATGAAGCAGCCGCACACGCCATGCAGCTACAGCCACAGGCAGGTGCAGCACACAGCTTACGCCATCTTCTGTTCCACTTGTGGGACGGCACAGAAGTAATCACACACACACACACATAGACCCCCCCACACACACACAGTGGGGTGGCAGCCACGTGCAAGTGTGTGATCTATGCTAGGGTATGCATCGTATTCTTAGCTCGCTGTTGGTTGATGTCTCCTCTGGATTGGCTGAACACCAGAGGCTAACCAAAGACCTGTCAAGGCCCCCAAGGCTGTAAGTCTGGGACCCTGGTCGGCCCTCGGACAGGCCTGTCCTCTTCAATGGCATTGTCCTGTTCATTGCTGGCATGCGGTTCCAAACACAGCAGCCCGCACTAGGGTGCCTGATCCCTTGACGTAATCAACATGTATGTATGTGCTCTGCTGCACGATTGCCCACTTGCGTTGTGATTCCTGATGCTGGCGTGCTCACCTGTTGCAGAGGCAGGCCACGAAGTTTTCATACGAGCAGGCTGGGTTTGCTCCAATAAAAAAATCCGCACACATGCTCACAAGAGGGGAGGGTCTCCAGCCCGGCCAACCTACAAGTGAATGGGATTGCGACACACCGCGATAGTAATCGTGATCGTCACTCCTCCAGGTGCTATCCTGTCCGCAAACCTCGTGAGACTCAAAAAGGGGCCTGAAAGTATGCATGCCTCATATGAGCCATCACCATGTTTTCCATAAACTGTCATAATGTATTCAAGTTACCATGAATTGTTCACACATGGATTCAATTCTACATGATTTATCGCTGGAAATCATGTCAATGGTTACCAGAAGTGGCAATTTTAGGGAATTTGCGGGAAATCACATTTGAAAAACGGCCCAGATCTAAGACCCACCGAGTCACTCGCGGTTTAGCAGGTCCTACATAGGTCCCAGTGCAGGTGTTGGAAATTGTCCCAGAACTGGCAAACTTCTTTTTGCCTCAATGTATGCATGCTCAATTGTCTCTCAAATGCCATGTCTCAATATACCCGCCTGATTGCATCCACAAAATCACTAACATAACGCTACATTGTGTCACCCGCAGTGGGTGGATGCCACCATCACATGTGCTCGTGTGCTGCGCAACTGCGGTCAGCTGGCTGATGCTCTGGCCATGTACCATAGAGCACAGGTGTGAAATGACACCTAATGCGTCCAGCAGGCTAGCAGATACGCAGAACGACTGAGTAAAGGGGGTTCAGAGAGCACAGTGTCCTACAACCACAGTGTAGTGTCAGACCACGTCTTACTCATCGTTCATAAACTGTCTTCGACTGTGTGTAGGTCACAAGCACGTGCTGGTGCAGACATGCACAGAGATCTGGCTATACAACAGAGAGGGATAGCCCAGAAGGTAGCGAACTGGTGTGGGCCACAAAACAGAGGGATGCCCCTGAGCGTGGCGTGATGGTGGTGCTGTGCAGGGCCTGCTGGATCAACCCATTGGTGAGGAGCACACTGCCCTGTGCTCTGAGTTGAGTGAGGTGCAGGGGCTGTACGCACAGGAGGTGGCAAGGCAGGTCGGCCGACCCATAACCATCAGGACTGCACCAGGTGAACAGGGGCCAGGCAACAGGAAGGTTGGCTCACAGGCGGAGTATTGCTTTGGCTCACAGTCAGGCAAGGACTGTTGCACATGGCCCTTTGTGGATCTGGGCAGTGGGCCGGCACAAACGTGGGTTGGTCATCATTGTAAGTGTGCGATGACAGGCAACGCCGACAGAGCACCTGTGTGGTCACGGGCAATACAGCGGCAAGTCAGGAAGGAAAAATGTCCAATCAGACCTTGTCAGAAAAAAAAAGAAGTTTGCCAGTTCTGGGACAATTCTCGCGTGTGAAAGTGAGGTGGTGTATGGTGTTGGTAGGCGGTGTTGACTGCCAATACTGGGACAGTGGCACTGAGAGTGGTGGTAGATTGCCAGAGACCCAG
>QAXH01005157.1:11753-96233 GCA_004335635.1 Chloromonas sp. AAM2
GACATAATCAACACGCCATCAGCATGATTCTCAAGATATCTTGCCACCTGCAAGAGTCAACAGTGCCCTCATTCTTTGATGCATTTCTAGTGGCAATTTGAATCAAGTGTGCAAACCGCTATACACCCCTGTGACACAGTGTGCAAACTTTACAGCAACCCAATCACACTTCACAACTGTTCCAGTGGTATTGACAGGAACTGTCCCAGAACTGGCAAACTTCTTTTTCTTTTTTCTGACAAGGTCTGATTGGACAGAATTTGGAGCCGGTGATCAGAACCTGATGCCCCAGACAGTGAATACCTTTGATACTTGCGACTGCTTGTCGGTGCAGGCTCGGGCATCGGCCCTGGGTGTGTGGTGTGGGACAGCGGGCTGCTGCTGTCACGCCTGCTGGTGGACACTTGGGGGGGATACAAAGGGAGTGAGTGCAGGGCAAGGGGACACTGGCAATGCCGGCTGTCCAGCCGTCAACCATTCTTCAACTCGTCCACGTTTGCCGACTCAAATACAGGCCGTCTGGATCCAACCTTGCTTTTCCTATATCCATGTTGCCAATTAGGCAGCTCAAATCCAACTCGGCAAACCATTATAATACACCGGTTGATCAGCCAGTCGATGGTTTGGTTTGCTGTTGCTGTGTCTTCTGTGGGAGGCACGCATGTGCAACTCTAGGGCATTTGCATACGAGCGTATGTGTCAACACACCGACGCGCGACTCTTGCGGCAGTGATCCAAATCAGGCAATCTGTATCCAACATTCCATTCCCTTATCCACGTAGCCACTGCCTCAAGTGTCAGCCAATGGTTTGGCTGGTCAGCTGATGCCGTGCCCACCTGTGCTCAGAGCGCTGAAAGGTCAATGCCCTCATCAGTGCGTAACTCTTCATCATCAGTGTCACAAGTGGGGAGGGTCTCCAGCCCGTCCAACCTACAAGTGAAGGGGATTGCAACACACCACGATAGTAGTGGGGGTGGTCACCCTCGAGGTCCTGTCCTGTCCCCAAACCTCGTTAGATCCAAACACCATTTCAGAAACATGGACAGATGGATGACATCACGGCCTCTGACGTTGCTCACGATTGTTTGTGGCAAACGCATTGTGCCTTTACAAGCCTAGCAGTGACAACGTGGTTGGCAGAGGACCCTTCAGGGTGGTCACATCAGTGGTCCCTGTGTCCTGCTGCAGGGGGTTTGCGCGGCGTGCGTGCGCTGGAGCTGGGTGCGGGAACCGGGGTGGTGGGACTCACCGCGGCGACACTTGGGGCACAGGTCAGACCGGGTGGGCTGCTGCATACCTCAGGGACTGGAGGAATACAGGCCAGGCCGGGATGGCTGCTGAGCCTCAGGGAGGATGTGGATACGCTGTTCGCGTTTTATATAGGAAGCTGCAAGTGTCTGCTGATGATGCCATTCTTGAGGCCTTTAATCACTATCTTGAACCCTTTGATAACACTGCACTGCATTCCTCACCATTTCGCCTCCTCCCTGTGGATTGGCTTACACTGACTAGGGTGGTCCTGCTGCAGGTGTTGATGACGGACATACCCGATGTGCTGCCGCTGATGCTGAGCAACGCAACTGACAGCTCACAGGTGTGAAGTACAGGGCAGAGGGCAGGTATCGCGCTGATAAGCACACACACACACACACACACACACACACACACAGACTTGTGTCGTGGCCAGCGGTGCAGGCAGTCTGCAGTCACTGCTGGACAGATGCGCACATGCAAGCGCATCGCTACCTCGCCAGCACCTTGGCAAGCACAGACATATCGGACAGAGCAGGGCTGCAAAGCAAAACCACTTCCAGGCACGATGAACAAAGCTGGACTTTGTGTTCGTGCACATTTGGCCTGCAGAGCGCACCCGGTGCAGCAAATGGCTTATCTGGCTGTGCCTAAACATGCAGGTGGTGGCTGCGGCGGGCGGTCAGGCGCAGTGCATGCCCCTGGTGTGGCATGACCTACCGCAGCCACGCGCATCACACCATCCTTTGGTGGGCGGCGGAGACCAATCGTTCAATGAGCAGTCCAGGTCTGTCGATGTGGACAACCCGACGGACCAGGAGGCGAAACTATCTTCCTGCTGCACCTCCAAACCCCTTGCAGCTGCGCCGCGTGAAGAGTATGTGACATTTGGAGCTTCTTCCCAAGCACGGCTGGAGCCAAGCATTGAGCCTGCAGCTGTGCCACCCAATGCGCCCAGGGAGCATGTGGCTCTGGGGATGTCTGCCCAAGCACAGCTGCGGCCAAGCACAGGGCGTTCGGCAGCAGTGCCTGCCCCAGACCCAGACCCAGCCCAGGCCGCACTGGCAGGCGTGTCACCTTACCCCAATGATGGACATATGCGGGTGCAACGCTTCCTGGCGGCGGGATGTGCATGCATACTGGGTGCAGACCTAGTGCACGCACCACAGCAGGTGGGCGGTGGAAGGGTTGGGACCGTTGCTGCAACCAGCATCTAGTAAGGGGTTTGCGCTGCAGCACACGAGTGTCCTTACTACAGCTAGAGAGGCCCAGCAGTGAGAAAAGGAGGATGTACAAGGACTTTGCGGCAATCTTTTCATGGCCTTGTCATCTTCCGTATTGCTGCATGTCTGCTGCAACCGCTGCTGGTATCTACACGACAGACCAGCCATGCCTGCGTGACCCCTCACAACGGATTGATTAGTGTTTTACACGGGCTGACGCACTACACACGATCATCAAAGCCAATGTAAAGTATGTTGCAACCACGACAGTCAAAGACATGCAGGGCACAGTATGTCAGATTCATGCAGGCTGCGTGGGACTGAAGTGGCATTTCAGCAGTGCAGATACTAGTACCACAGCTGAACAAACTGTTCTGCAAGACGCCTTAAGGCATGCCTTTGTTCCGTCGTGCCAATTGCAGGTGCCGCAGCTGCGTCAGGCACTTGCGTGGGTGTTGGCTCAGTCAACTGTACACGCACAGTCAGCTTCCTTTAAGCAACATGCATGTGCAGCTGTGCCTATTCCAGTGTCTCATGGGCACAGCAGTATGGCATGTGGAGATGCGGCTGGCATGGAACAGCAGACTGCGTGCTGCACGGAGCCTGGCCTAACAATGCCATCAGGACACACTGGGGAGGCCAGGGCTCCTCTTGCCGATGCAAGTCATGCAAGTCACTGCCAAGGCCCACCGCCAGGTGCCAAGATCCTAACACAGGGCGCTTATACGGGTGTAACGGCCATGAGTTTCTTGAGGCAGGCGGTGGCTGTTGCACAGGCCTCACAAGGGAGCATGCACGGCAACGGCAAGTCTGTGCTGATGGGCGCAGACAGCGTGCGAGTGAGTAGGCAGGTGGTCTGTGAATCCCAGCTATCAGCAAAGAACGGAGAAGGTTTGAAGGGCGACCAGCTTCTTCTGGGAGCTGGGTTATACGGAAGTGAACAGGGCATGGCATCAGAGCGCATGCCAGGCATGCCAGCTGTGCGAATGGCTGCTCCTCGCTCCTCGCTGTGCGGACGGCTGCTCCTGCTGCTCCTCGCTCACAAGCACCGCTCCAGTGAAGTGGATGCATTGCTGTTGAACATGTTAACTGAACTTGGCTTTGTGGCTGTTACGCCCACCCAAGGGACAGGCCTTGCTGTCCAGGGTGGCTGGAAAGGCAAGCTGGCTGAGTATGGTGCATGTGGCGTGTACTGTTTCCAGCACACCTGCATCATGTGATGGAACACTTCACGGCACTTCATGTCAGTGTAAATGGGTGAATGCTCCAACTTGCAAGTTCCAGCATAAGTCCAATGACCGTTTACTAACCGTTTACTAGTAGGCGTCAGCCTGACATTTCATCAAGGCGCACCCATCGGTGGCTGGAAGGCTACCTTGCAGCTCATGCATCGCCACTCCATCCATGTGCGTGTCAGGGAAGCTAACACAGATAATATGGCAATCACTCCCAATTTAGCTGAAATACAATCCAACCGTTGTGAACGGTACTGGACACAAGATTCGACCAGTTACAAAGAGGGAGTGCACACCAAGAAGCACCTGACTGCGCCTGCGTACTACCACTGGTAATGTGTGGACGTGGGTCCAGTCACTGTATGTGGGTAGTCACACTTGCAACTCGGCAACTCTGGTGGGGCGGCGGCCACGTTACACTTGCGTCAGAGGCCCCCAGACGACATCCGAGTATCGCAGCTTTCAGTGGTTTAGGTGCATTGTAGCCTTCAGCTGCGGCCTTAACTATCAGCCAGCAACAATGAAAGCGGTCAACATGCAGTCGCGTTGCGTCGACAGGGGGCAGTTGCGTTTTGGTCAGGCGCAGGTCCCGGCTCCAACGCATGTGCGAGTGCCGAGCCGGAATGTGATAGTCCGATTCAAGGAATCAGCTGCGCCCACTGGAAACCCCGATGCTGCTACCACTCAAACGCCTCTTGTCGCCAGGGGCAAGCCAGCAACGTACAGCGGCGGATACGCCGTTCTTGCAAAGGGCGAACAACTCAAGCCCTGGGGCCACTCGCTCGGCGAGCTACTGCCCAACGAGGTGGACATCAAGGTGCGCCTGCAAGCCTCTGCCGGTCAATGTACAGAAGCTCAGGTTGTCTGTGCAGCCCACATTCCCACTGGGACCGTGGTGACCGCTTGCGCAGGTCACGCACAATGGAGTTTGCCACTCAGACATCCACATGCGCGATGATGACTGGTTCGTCAGCAAGTACCCATTCATTCCAGGTGAGGATGATATCCGCACACTTGCTTATGACGTAATGAGCGTCTGGGATTCCTGTTGTTTACGTCCATGTGGCAACGCACACAGCGTCACTGAACTCATGATGCAGGCCACGAGATCGTGGGAGAGGTCATGGCCGTGGGATCCTCGGTGGGTGCGATACTGCTGACTTCAATAACCTTTGTCACTGGCATGTGCTGGCGCTGGTTTGCAGTGAGAAAGCTCAGTGGGCGCCTTTTCTGCACATGCATGATGGTACATCTCAGCACTCTTGACACATGCCACGGACACAGCGCAATGCCGCATGGTCAATTGCAGGTTGTACATATTGACAGCACCTGTCAACATAGCCAAGCTGTACACGGCCATGGCCTCTGCAGGTGCCTGTGCTGCGTCCTGGCCAGCGTGTGGGTGCGGCATGGATAAGAAACAGCTGTAGGCGCTGCGCTGCATGCCTCAGGGGCGAGGAGAACATTTGCGAACCCGGATACGAAGGTGATCAGTCAGTGCACCTATTTCACAATTGTGTGAATTCCTGCGATACCGTACTGGCATGTGTCTGGTCAGTTGCATGCAACATTTCAGCATGTGTCTGGCACTTCTGCAGGCACAATTGTTGCTGGCAATCATGGCGGCTTTCAGGCAGTGATGAGGCTGCCAGCCGACTTTGCCTTCAGCATTCCCGATGGTCTGGACAGTGCTGATGCAGCACCCCTGCTGTGCGCAGGCATCACAGGTAAAGCAGATGGATAGTGACCCATTCTGTGAGGCCGTTCTCCCAAGCGTTGCAGGATAGCTCAGATTCGGAGACGCAGAGTCTTTTCCAAGTATAAAAGTTTGATCTGCAGCTAGTTTATTGCCCGGCCGGCAAGTGGACTTACTTGATTGCCATACACTCCTCTGTCTTATTACCATGCTCCCTTGTACCTGGATGATGCCAGACGAACAATCGCAACCTGCATTTGCCAGTGAGATTGTCCACGCTCACAGCCACAGCAATGGCAGAGCACCGGCATGCACCAGGACATGCACTCCTGCGCAGCCCTGCATGGTTGGCAGGTCGTCAGAGCAACGATTGCAGCGCACGCAGTCTCTTGCGCCTGCCATAGTAGTGTTGTTATGCCTTCATGCCTGTGCAGTGTTCTCTCCTCTGAAGAAGTGGTTGAGTCGTCCCGGCATGCACGTGGCCATCCTGGGCATTGGCGGCCTGGGGCACCTGGCAGTGCAGGTGACCAAATACTGAGACTTGAATGTCATGTCAGGCAACAGATGTTCCTCCAATGATGCATCAGTGTCAGGTAGGAGAACGGAGGTGTACTCACATTGGAAATGGAGGGTTGGCGAGCGGGGCCTCAACAGAACGGGCTTGCAACAGCTTCAAGGCTCGCTGATGTGCTGCACCCACTGCGTACGTGTGTCCATGTGTGCCTGCTCGTGCCCAAGAGTATGGCAGGCACCCTGCTGTGATTCAGACCTGTTGCTGGCAAATGATTGCACTCTGAAGGCGCCCAGCTCCCTCCTCTATCTGCCTTGTGCAGTTTGCCTCGCACATGGGCGGTGTGGTGACTGCCCTGGACCTGTTCCCCGAGAAGGAGGAGGAGTGCAGGCGGTTTGGCGCTAACCGGTTTGTGGCCATGAAGCCCGACACACCGGAACAGCTCAAGGGTCAGTTTGACCTTATCATAAACTGGTGAGGACTACCCACCAACTGCACTTGCCTTGGAGCATCAGACCGCTTGTGTGTCATTGAGGCGTGCTTGATAGTGCAGTGAGCATGGGTTTGCGATTATTGCCTCAGGCGAGGTCAAGGTCAAGGTCAAGGCAGACGGCAAGGTCAAGTGTATCAACATTCTGACAGGCAGTGACTGCTAGCACATCAGCCGTTGCTGCGTGCTTTTACTTTATATCTACAGTCAGGTTCTGTAGACAGTGTGTTAGGCGGCAAGTGGGGAATCTGATGCATTACAACAGCAGGAAATGCACGAATGACTGAAGCACAGCGCATTTCCAGCAGCAGGCTTTGTACTGTGCAGAGCTCAATGCCACGTGCACTTAGCGCACATGCCCCTGTCCCTTGTGTTTGCCCTGAGCAGTGCCTCAGGCGCTGTGGCCACGGGGCCGCTGCTGGGTATGCTCCGGAATGATGGAGTGGTGGTGCAGGTGGGCAGACAGGCCATGGGGTGTGTGTGCTGTGCTGGCCCGGGCCGATCAGATTACACGGACGTTGGCCAGGCAGGGGGCCATCAGGCTGCTGTAAGAGCAGCTTGAGACAGACAAGAGTGGCACCACTAAAGCGCCAAGACTGTTGTTGGCGGGTAGGATGTTTCAATCACAGAGAGAGGAAGGACGCGTTGGTAGCATTTAAATGCACCTGCTCGTGCAGTACACCAGGGAAAGGTTGCCAGAGAGTGTGGTGCTCCGCAGTTCAACAGGGATGGCAGTTTGCACTTTGCCCTGAGCACATGTCAAGGACGCAGCAGAGCCATGCATGTGCCTGCTGGCCGTATGCAGGTGGGAATCCCAGGCAACAAGGCACAGATGACGGTACCTCTTACGGTGAGTGCACAAGCCACTTCCTTGTTCATTGTTGCTTGTTCCTTGTGGTATCGCAGCATGCCCCGCACACCTATGATTGCCCTAGACTTTAGAGGTTCTTGCACGCAGCCATTGATAAGTAACAACCTGGACCACATACAACTCGTGCAAAGAGTGTGGTGGTTGATGCCAGCAAAAGGCATATGCTGTACCTGCCAGTCAGCAGCGTGGTTCGTGAGCTCTTCTTTGGGCCTGGCTTTGCAGAGTAACATATCCTTACTGGCTGAACAACACCTGCGCTGTGCCAGCTGCCTGACAGTGCTTTTACTACTTACTCATTGATTCATCGTCCATCGTTTCCATCGTACCGTATTGTTCAGCGCAATCCGAAATCAGCTTTGTAAAAATCCTCAAATTTTGACCTTGGAATTTTAAGAAAAATCTGAAGTTCGTAAAACCGAAATACTCAAAGGTGGCAAACAACGAGGTTCGTAAACTTGTTCAGTCAGAAGCAGTCCCTGCCTTGCAGCTCAAGCTCTAGTTGTTAACTACAGGCATATCCTGTAGTACTAGTGCAGACCAGTGCCAAGACCAGTGCTGGATGGCTCAGTATCAGTGGTTTTCAAAGCCTTTTTAACTGCGAAAAAGCAGAGGTTCGTAAAAGCAAAAAGCTCAAACAGCCAAGAAACTGATTCATAACTGTTTTCTGACCATCAGGTTCCGAATTCGCTGATCAATACGGCACACATTATTTCACTTAATTGAAAGCAAGACCGCCTACAATGAAACAGACAACAACTGAGTTAAAAACCGACGATTTGATGTTGATTGCAAGAGCAAGGGGACACCACTGCTACCTAAGCGTGACCTGGTTGTGTGTACGGAAGTGCGATTCACACGCTGTGTCGACACCGCTTGGTGCATCTCTGTTCAGGATCTTGTGTTTGGTCAGAAGAAGGTGGTGGGCTCCATTGTGGGTGGCAGGTCTGACATGGCCAACATGTTCAGTTTGGCAGCGGCCAAGGGCATCAAGCCCCTCATCGAGGTCATGCCCTCAAACCAGGTGGGTGCGGAATACAAAGCCGTGGTGCGTACATCTCTGCCTGTGTTGTGAAAGCTGTAGGTGTGAAATAGAAAGTAGATCTGTGTTTCCACTGTCGTTTTTACTTCCTTGCTTCTCAATTCGCCCTGGGCGCTGCAAGCTTTTACACTAGAAGCCCAGAGTCATGTGAATGCACGTGCTCACCTGACTGTACAAGCGGCACTGCGCTCATACCTTTCACGCATTGTCACGCTGCCGATTTCATGCTGCCCCGCAGATAAACGAGGCCATGGCTCGTGTGGCGGCAGGGAAGGCCCGGTACAGGGTGGTGCTTGACATGCAGGCGCAACCAGACCCAGCCTTGGTGGTCAAGACATGAACGCGCCGGTGCCCATGTGCACTGCATGTCCTGGGTGTGTCCCCTTCGACAACCTGTTGCGGGCTTGGTTCAGCCACAGAGATGGTCCGCACGCCTTGAAGATTTGAAAAACAGTTTCCGGTCATAGGTGGAGAGAGCCTGCTGTGTGTGGCAAAGTGGCGATGTGTTGCACCACAGCAAAGGTTGCGTGAGTTCTGCAAGACCTGGGAACAAATGTGTTGGCCATTGAAGCTATCTGTGTTTTCATTGTGATGTTCCACAGTTGCAAGGGCAGGTTTGGTCGTCTGGTCTTCAGTGCATTGACAGTTGATTTGATGCTTTCTCCTTCTTCAGAGTTGGTAATGACTGTACCAATTGTTGTCTTGCGCATGTCTACACTGGAATGTGTGACGGTTTAGATGGTTTAAAGAGGAAATTGCCAAATGACAGTCAAAAAAAAGTGACGGCACAATGATGGTTTTGCAACATCTGCTATTCACAAGGTGGGAGGGTCGGGCGAAGGTCACTGTTAGTTACCAAACAACGAACTACACTGACAGGGCTGTTGAGCTTCCAGAGAGATGACCATGGCACCAATTGGCTCTGAAGCTACCTTCTCAGACAATCTGAAGTTCCTCGCCATGCTTGTTGGTTGGGTTGGTTCCCCGTTGACTCACATGACAAAACATGTGTCCAGAAGCCTCAATGTTTCCAGAAGTCCAGTTTGCCTCAAAATATGAGCACATGCTATACAGGGGTCCAGGGGCTTGGTGTGCCGTTATCTTTGTGTCAGTGTCATTGTTGGCATCATGGACAGGCTACCAAATCAGGACTTCATCATCGGCCAGGGCCCCGGACTCATCATGGGCCTCCTCACCCAGCCACGCATGTTGATACTGACGTCCTGACGCCCTGCATGAGTGTGGGCAGCCGGGCTGTCTTCCTGAATTCTGAATCTTTGAATGTCACAAGAGGGGAGGGATTCCAGCCCGTCTCACCTACTTGTGAAGGGGATTGCGACACCAGGACAGCAATGGTGGTGGCCAACCCCTCCCTGACCGCATACCTCGCTAGACCCAAATCGTCAGCATTTAAAAAATGCACGGGTCACAAGCTAGATCTACGGGTGATCCACAAATCACATCATTCACAGTCAGGATTCACAGTCAGATTCCCAGGCAGCAACAACACGCAGGTTACACATACAGTGACCAGGTTCCCACGGCGTTACGCAACGGTTGCGTTGTGAGATCCCAGGCATCTCCTGCATCTGACTTTGATTGCAGCGCAAGACATAGATATCACCTCTCAAGATGCAAGCGACGAAAACCACTAGCAAGACGATGAGGTCTCGAACCCTACCTCTCCCGACAGCTTCCGGCCACGGGTTGCGGTACACTGTGCGCCCTTGCTTGACCAAGCGTGGAGCTGTAATCGCGAATGTGGCCACTGAAGCCGCGCCCGTCAATGCCAAGGGCAAGCACGCGACTTTCAGTGGAGGGTACGCGGTTCTTGCCAAGGGCGAAGAACTCAAACCTTGGGGCCATTCGCTCCCCGAACTTCCACCCAACGAAGTGGATATTAAGGTGCGCTGATGCGCCAAGATCCTCTATCATCTTGCCTGGACGGAACCCCAGTCCGACATGCTCACAGTGGTGGTGTGAATTCTAGGAGGGGAATGCCACTGATCCCTGACCTGAACTGTGCTGTGTTTTGAATGCCAGGGTTGCTCAGCCGGGCTCTTGCTTCTGTGTTAAGAGCGTCACCTGACATGTTAGGGTTAGCTGAGGATCTGTGTGATCCAAGTGTGCAACTGAAGATCTCTTTGAAGTGCCATCTATACCTTCGCATTCGCACGAGGGCGAAAGCTTTCAGGTGTGTGCATCCACAAACTGTCCAACAAAAAAAGCAGTTTGCCGGTTCTGGGACAATATCTGAGAATATCGCAGTGTGTGTTTGGTCAGGCTAGAGGTGCCATCAGCTGACACCGTGCACATGCCGTATGACACAGCCTGGTGGCGGGTGAGAATGCGGGTTTTGGCCCCTGGATCATGGTGCTGGCCTTGATGTTGATAGCCTTCAAGTCAGCACAAACTACCACTGGCCTGCGCATAGCGTTCTTGTGATTTGTGGGGGAAAATGTTTTCAAAAATTGTCCCAGAACTGGCAAACATATTTTCTTTGGGCTTGGTGAATCAGCAAACAGCAGTCAGTCAGCATGCGGAAGCAAATGAACAAGCCAAAGTGTGGTTATCTACCACAGTGATTTGTGAGCCCCGCCCCTGGATCACCATTGGCTCTGGCCTGACCTGGCTGCTACCGCTGTGCGTTCTCATCCATGTTCAGTTGCCAACAACTGCCCCTGCTGCAGGTCACGCACAATGGGATCTGCCACACAGACGTCCACATGCGCGATGATGACTGGTCTGCCAGCAAGTTCCCCTTTATTCCAGGTACGAAGCATGCCAAGATGCCAGTGTGGCGAAATTGAGGCAACTGAAAGGCATCGCACGTAATGAACACTGGTCGATGCAGCAGCTTTTTCTATCCTCTTATGCCCTGTGGCTTGCGAAGAGATCAATTCACTCATTGCCTGAAGTTGAGCCGAGAGAACTCACAATGTCCGCTGAAATGTGCTGCTGATCTGTCAAAACCAGGACAGTTCTGGACACGTGTTCACACCATCACACATGTTCACACATCCTGCATCTCTGTTATTGGCTGGTGCCCATGTACGCGCTGGCCACCTGCTTGCAGGCCATGAGATTGTCGGGGAGGTCTTGGCTGTGGGACAATCAGTGGGTGATGCATGCCTGCTGGGTTTTATGCCATTCATATGCCATTCAATGCGTGCACTCGCATTTGCTGTGGTGCTCTCATGCATAGTTTGGTTCCATTGACACACACATATACTTATTCCTGCCGTGAGCACACTAGAACATTTCATGTGTGAGACTACAGACAGGTATATGGTAACTATTAGCAGGTTGATTCTAGTACCTGCATGGTTACAACGTGTGCCTGCATTCATGCGTAGGTGGGTTTGCTGCATCCTGGCCAGCGGGTGGGTGTTGGCTGGATGAAGAACAGCTGCAGGCGTTGCGCTGCTTGCCTCAGGGGCGAGGAGAACATTTGCGAGCCTGGATATGAAGGTGCGCCATCATGGTGGTGGTGAAATGCATCAGACTTCACAGGTATCCAATGACCGAGTATGAGCGCTACTTAGGCACGCGTGAGATGATGGTGGCACCTTGGTACCAGCCCTGAGCAAGGCAGGAACGCAGAGTTTGAGATGTTTGATGCAATCCCACTTGGGATGTTTATGTGATGCTTGCATGTTTAGATGTTGGGAACGTGCCGAGTGTGGATGGTTAGTGCATGGATTGAGCACATGTCAGGCCCTATAATTGTGGCTTGCTGTCTGCAGGCACAATTGTGATGGGCAACCACGGGGGTCTGCAGGGAGTTGTGCGTGTGCCAGCCGATTTTGCCTTCGGCATTCCCGATGGTCTGGACAGTGCTGATGCAGCACCACTGCTGTGCGCAGGCGTCACAGGTAAAGCGGCCCAGCATGCTGAGCACAGGCCTTGGTGTGTGTTGCTCTGTTCCATTTGCGGCTGACGCCTGCGGCTGACGTCAGGTCAGTTCGCGAGCTGCCGCAGCGAATAGCAGTGGGATTGTTGCAAAGGATTTCACCAGGTTGCATGGTTGTCAAAGGGCTCGAATTCTCTCCTCAAATTCTCTCCCACCCTCTGCCCAGCTGAATCACATCTGCTGCACTTGTCGTTTCAGTCTCTGTATGAATGGCAGTAAACGTTTGCACAATCCTCACGACGATGGACTCTTACATGCACCTTTCTTCAAGACGAGAGGCTTCAATGGGCACATCGTTTTCACTGTCCGCATGTATGTTCAGATGGTCGTGTGTTGTATGGCATGATCACAGTTCATGCTCAGGCACCTAACCGCATGTGCTCATGTGTTTTGAGCTCATTGAAACATGTTGTTCTGTTTCAGACTAGGTGCTTACAGTTTTGCCAACCTGCCCTCTTGTAGTGTTCGCCCCACTGAAGAAGTGGTTGAGTCGTCCCGGCATGCACGTGGCCATCCTGGGTATTGGCGGCCTGGGGCACCTGGCAGTGCAGGTGAGCGCCAAGTGGAGAGATAAAGTGTTGTCCGATGACGTCACATGCCAATGTAATCTGCTTTACCACGCGCCAGAAAGATATCGTGCTTGCCGTCCCCACTCACCAGCGCGGAGATTATGCCGCCGGCTTTTTTTTTATATATCCATGCGGTTCAGTAATGTGTCCTGCGCTGCAGTTTGCTGCAAATATGGGCTATGTGGTGACTGCTTTGGACCGCAACGCTGACAAGGAAGAACAGGTCAAGAAATTTGGCGCCAACAGATATGTGCTGATGGAAGATGGCACACCGCAACAGCTTGCCGGACAGTTTGACCTGATTCTGAACTGGTGAGGGCATTAGGTCACTTGGGCTACTGCAGGAACCGCTACAGCCAGGCAGGGATGGGATGGGATCTGTTTAAAACAAATGCAGGTAAGCAGGACCTGAAACAGGAATGTGTGTAGGCCAAACGTGAGTCGGTTGGCTAATCATGGATCCAAGGAAACACAGAGGAGCACACGACGTTTGTACAGGTTGACTGGCAATGCTCGACTTTGATGCAGGGACAGTGATGGACGTTATCAGTGCAGGTTTGGCAGGCCCAGCGTATTGAATGACTTTATTTGTTCTTCCCTGGCCGTTTCCTTTTGTTTTCAGAGCAGCTTGGGGTGTTATCCAGCCTCGGCTCTTGCATGGCTCTCCACTATATGCGCCTGCTGCATGTGGGCCTCTCTGCTGGCTTTCATGTACATTCCGTATCCACCTGCGCTGTGCAGCTGCTCTGATTGCCGCTGCCTTGTCTGTATGCCTGCAGTGCATCAGCAAACGTGCCGACGGGGCCGCTGCTGGGCATGCTGCGCAATGACGGAGTGCTGGTGCAGGTGCGGCCAGACAAGCACCCCTGTGCAGTGCAGCCATCCCGCCATCAGGATGGCTGATGGACAGATGAAAGAAGAAAAGGGTACCAAGCCCGTCCAACATGCATGCGAAGGGGAATATGACACACCGCAGTAGTAGTCAGGACGGTCACATTGCACACTCGTCAAGCTTACAAAGTGAACCTGGACCCTGGATGTCGCATCAACCAACAACACAACTAACCGTTGCCAGGCTGCTGCTCACAAGAATGTGCAGTCACGGATGCAGGCATGAAGTGTGCAGCATAACGGTCAATGCAACGTTTTGCAGGTTTGTGTAACAAATTCGCCCTGCATGGTTGTGTGCAGGCTGGCATTCCAGGTGACAATGCGCAGATGACCGTGCCACTCACGGTGAGAGCATTGGTAATCATTTTCGACCGTATCACAGTTGGAAAACGCAAGCAGGGCGCACAGTGTTCTGCCGTCAAATGTTCAGACCAACTGTCATGGACCTTTGCAACCACTGCAATGTCCTTGTGTATGCTGCCGCACCATGATCCTACAGTCGACAACACTCATGGTTGTGTGTAGCCCTGCCTTTGCCTGCTTCCAGAACCTCGTGTTCGGTCAGAAGAAGGTGGTGGGCTCCATTGTGGGCGGCAGGTCGGACATGGTGAGCAAAGCAACCGCAAAATCTTTCATGGCAGTCGGCAGACTTGAGTGAGAGATGAACGCGCCGCAGGTGCTGTCACCTGCCATGCTCCAGGGATTTGCACTGGCGAACAGTCCTGGATCATGTTTCCTTGCGCAGAGCAGGGAAAGTCCCACTTGATAGCTTGACCATCCAGGCTGCTGCACTCCCTGCAAGCAATGCAGACAGGATCGCTTTACGGATGCAGTCCGCTCAACCAGCAAGTGTTTTTATCTCTGTGGCTTGCAGAACGACATGTTCAGTTTAGCAGCGGCCAAGGGCATCAAGCCCCTCATCGAGGTCATGCCCTCAAACCAGGTGGGTGTGCCTGTTACTCCTCGCCATACGCATACAGAGGTTAGCCCTGCTGACACTCACAGAACATGCAGCAGCAACACTTGTGGCAGGGCTTGGTTCATGCTCAGCCAAGCATGCACCTCAATGTTACCAATCCTTGCCCCTGATATGATCATTGCTGTGGCACATGTGGAGAGCATGTTCAGAATGCGCAAGTGCGTGCCATGGCGCAGGTGAACGAGGCGTTTGCTCGTGTGAAAGCCGGCAAGGCCAGATACCGCGTGGTCCTCGACATGCAGGCCGTGTCTGACCCTGCCCTCGTGATCAAAACATGAACAGCCAGCGCTGGATGCTGATGGTGACTGCTTTCCGACCGTGATATCATAAGTGTTTGGGATCTGAATTACCAGCAGCCGGAAGGCAAGGCAGGTACAAGACAGAGCAGGGCCGCGCAGGCAATGCCAAGTGATCCAACAAGAGCGATCTGTTGTTGAGCTTAGCTGCGTGGTGGGCAATAATGTATCAAAGAACACAAACAATGCAGATAAGAGGGATGGTGTGGGATACTACCCTCCATTGATGGTGCAGTGTTCACAAGAGGGGAGGGATTCCAATCCGTCCAACCTACTTGTGAAGGGGATTGCGACACACCAGGACAGTGATGGTGGTGGCCAACCCCTCGAGGTGCCATCCTGACCGCATACCTCGTTAGACCCAGAAGGTCTCGCCATGTTGGTCTCGCGCATTCGCGTCAACGAAGGTCTGGAAATATGAATGTGAACCCATTCTTAAGTTTAATCTGTCAAGTTCATAGCACCATCTTATGTAAAGGGTAAGTAGTTCGCGCCCTAACTTCAGCTCGATGTTTGCACTGCCTACCACTTCCTGCAGCACAGGCAAGAGCCTGGCGCTGTCAAGGCCCGGAAGAGGCCGGTCTTGACAGACGTGCGCATCTCTCATGATTCAGTGTCGAACACGACCACGAACGCACGACGCGAACCGAATATACAGCAGTCAGGATAACAATTGATGGCATCACCGTTGATGACTCTGACATCGTCCCGCACAAAAGTGTTTGTTGGGGCTGGCCACTTCCGACGGATCAACATCACAAGCATCCATCCATACCTTAGACCAAGGATCACGGTGACCAACAAGTGCAATTCCACTCCGTTTCCGTCATGCAACGGATCTGAGAAGGAGTGTACTTACCTTTTGCACTCGCACGTGCACAGTCCGCTTGGAAGCTGCAATAAGCAGAAGTTCTGGTACAGTTCTCATGCTAACGCACTATTCAGCCAGTGCGTACTGAGCCAAGCATATGGATAACATAGTATGTTGACCAAGCTTTCCGCCCCGCTGTAGCTACCCAATCTCTGACAAGTGCGTGTCAATTGGTCATTGATCATGGCAACATTCAAATTCAAGCCATGCGGTCTTTTGCCATTGTTTTGGCATGGCCTGGTGGGGAGCCGTAAGGGGCCGGCCACATGCAGCATCTTTCTATTGATCATACTAGCTGCTTCCACGATGCACAGATGCACCACCGCTTTTGTCACAGCATCAGGCACGACAGCGTTGCCCAGTGCCCAACACTGGCTTGCCTGTTAATGAACTGAATCACGATTATCGTACCCAGGTCGCTGGAACTGTGCGCACTGGCCTGCAGCTTTTATTGACTGCAATGGAGTCATTGAAGGGGGTGTCTGCTCTGCATCATGAAGCAGACCAGATCACCAGCGTCAGGTGGCGTTCACATCAGTCGGATGCTTTCTCAGGTGCTGGGTAGCAGTGGAAGATGTGCGCGTTCTGCCAGTTGCCTCGCGGACCTGCTTCATCTGATTGTCTTCGGCTTTGTCTTCTGGTATAATCCTCGGTTTCTTGTGTTTGTGGCGTGGCACTGAGTCCCACCCACTTTCTGCAGGTTTGGCAGTACTGCCTATCCTATCACGTGTGAGGCCGGTCGATTCGCTGAAGGAGCTAGCGGAAGCACACCATCACAGCGCCGCCCGTGCCTGTGCATGCTCTAACCAGTGTGGGGAAGGTCTGCCAACAAGGTTTACCCTTCTAGCCTTAACTGGTTATATACATCTCTCTGGAGAGAGGCTTTGAAAATGTTCCTACCTTTTTAAATAAACTCCTGTGCCCCTGTGGCCCTGCCCCCTGTGTGCATGCCTAAGAACGTGCCAGGTCTATGTAGGCAAATCTTTGGAAATCCCGGCCACTTCTGCAGACTTGGTAGAAGCTCTGCCATATTCATGCTCATCTGGACTGGAGGCAGCACATATACTCAAAAGCTTGAACTTAAAGCCAGTGTTCACAGGGGCAAGCTTTGCACACAAAACCTCCATATGCACTCAAGTCAGAAACCCACGTACAAGCGGCTGTGTACACTGACTGTGCACAGATAATCATGACATGCATAAGGCTCGACATTGAAGAGCCTGGCCTCAGTGGGCGGACTAACTGGAGGTTACACTGCACAGATAATCATGACATGCATAAGGCTCGACATTGAAGAGCCTGGCCTCAGTGGGCGGACTAACTGGAAGTTACACTGCCAAGTTAAAACTCAGCAAGGAGCATAATTGATTGGTGCCCGCACAGTCTGCCTTCAAAATCTGCTCGCACAATCTGTTAGTTGCAAGCAAGCGGATTGCCACAAGACAAATCGTCAACTTGGTGGGCACAAAGTGACACACGGCTAAACTGCAGACGCCCTGGTTTCCCTTCTGAATGCAGCATGCTTGCAACACAGAGGGCCATAGCGTAAACTGACTGTCAATCCAGCTGCGTGCATCCCTTCCAACCAGTCATTGCAGCAGTCTGGTCAGGTATGCCTGCGTATCCTTGTCCCTGCCTTTCTCCGATGCATCACCCTCGCAAGTCGCTCACACACACGCCCAGGTCATGCCGCATCACGACTGATCTTCTTTAATTTTAGTCTGTTGATCTTAGCCGAGCGCTTGTGCACCGCAGCACGCCTGCCATATGCGATTTGCCTCAAGGACTCAAACTTCTGTAGCAGGGCTCGTGGATGCAGCGAACGCTTCGCCTGCTGCATTTTCCTAACTACATCGTGGCTGCCTCCGGGCCGTTGCAGTGGCAGTGCTGCCTTGACCTGCTTATACTCACCCCTTCGCGCCATCTGCTCCATGAGTTCTACCTCATCTTTGCTCCAGGTACCCCTGCCAAGTACCATGTCCTTCTGTGTCCCCATGCAGAGTTGCTCACGTTGTCGCTCCTCAAATTCGAATGTCTTGATAGCTGTCTTCTGCTGTCTGGACCACCAGGAACGTTCCGTGGCATGCTGCTCAGTGCGGTCGTCAACCAGCCAACTCGCTTACAAACGGTGCGCAAACTGAGCACCCTCAGCGTCGGATTGCGCATAGCTTGTGGCACTCCCAGCAGCACTAGTACCACTGGTCGCTGCCACATCCAATGCCTGCCGCTGCTGCTGCTGTTGCTCCTCCTCTTCCTCCTTGTGGCGCGAAACCGGCTGCTCAACACGCTGCGCGTAGGACTTGTAGGCAGCGTTATGCCAACGGTCTGGGTTAACAGCTGAACTCGGCATTGCCATGGCTGGCTGGGCTGCAGCAGCAGCGTGTTTTGTGGCATCTGCAGGTGTTTTGCTGGTTGGCTGTGGTGTGCCTTGCGTTGGCTTGATGACATTTGCATTGCTCGTTTCTTTTCCTGAATAAGCCCGGCTAGCCAGTGAGCTGCGTGTGCTGGCCGGGCGAGGCAAAGAAACGTCCCTGCAGGAAGGATTCAAAACGTGGCGAAGAGGAGGTTGGCTGATTTGTGTGGCACACAAAGCATTGCGCACCTTTGCCTGATGCATTTCAGTGCACTGCTTGTACAACGTGTACAGCTTGTGTACCTCCCCTAGCGCATGTAGCTGCAAGTCTATGGTTTTTGACAGATTTGCATTAAATAAAAAGCTGACCTCGTGCAGGCTGTTTCTCCACGTGGGCTTCACACCCACCGGAAGAGTGTGATAGTGTTTCCCTTGATGCGCACCACCAAGCAGTCCTGTGTCTCCTGGAGCAGCCAACCGATGAACTCCGGCTCAAACCCAAACGAGGGCACAATCAGAACCTGCAGCAACAACAGCAACAGCAACAGAGTGATGTCCATGAGACAAACAAACCAGACGCTTCCTGAACCAGTTCTCAACACAATCTCAAAAGGCCAACCGACTGTGATGCACAACAATCAGATTCAGAGACGTGCCGTCCAGATCTCACAAACAATCATGCGCAAAACGCTAAAGCTGGGGGCTTGATGCATGTGGCCATCATCCTGTTGTGTCATCTCGACCGTCCACGCAAAACACCTGCATACAGCACTTCTCCACTCCACCCGTCGTACCCACAACCTTATAAGGCCAACCGTCTGCAATGCCCAGTTTGCAGCCGTGCTCTGCCTCACGACCTACACGCTACAATTTTCCACCCCGCCCGTCGTACCCTGTCAGCTCTTACCCTAATGACTAATCTTACCCTGATGAGCTCCTTTGATTCCAAGAGGTCCCCGATCATTGACAGCCACTGGGCCGTGGGGCCGGCCTTGCCCAGCTGCGCCCGCGTGAGCTGCTTGGCCCGCTCCAGTTCCTCTGCCTTGCACCACAGAAAGGCAAGGTCATCCGATGATAGGCGGGTCTGATGCCGCTCAGACCTGCAGGTTGGACATGTGCACACCATATCAGTTGGCGGTTGGGCGAATTGCTTCCCATCCTGCTATTCTGGGCACAACAGGTGGGTGAGTGAGTGAGTGAGTGAGTGAATTCCGTTTTACATCTGTTTTGTCCGACAAGTCGAACAGAAGATGGATTAAGCTTTATGCACAACATCATCACTCGCATCGCAAAGAATTGCAATTCTTGCATCATCCATGTCGCATCGCAAAGAATTGCAATTCTCGCATCATCATTCTCGCAAGCGGACTGGTGTGTAAGATGTACAAGCTGACGTAGAATGCATCCCAATGAGCCCCGCTCGTGGTGCTTGGTCTGATTTGGCCACTGATGGCTTTGCCATGTGACGTGTAAGCTGGTATGGTGCGTGTCTGTGCATGTGATGAACGTGTGTGCATGCACAGGCCCCCTTACTACGTGTTCGCTTGCTATGCTGGGCAGCCCACGAGCTACAGGAGAAGATAGGAATGACTTATTGATTCACGTTGGATGGGCCTTCACGGGAGAAATATACGATGGAGGATTATGACTTGCGTGACCACCTCACCTGGAAAGTATGTATACTTGTTCAAGGGCTTTGTGACTGCTGTCTGCCAGCTTGTTTGCCTCGCCAGATGATGGCTGAGAGCTCACATGGACGGTGGTAGCCACAGTCTCTGAGCTGGAACTGTGAAGTGAAGCTGCGATTGGTTGAGTGTCTGGGCTGTGGCGTGGCTTATCAGGGGGTTCATCAGGGGGTTTGTCCGGGGGTCTGCCTGCAGGCTCAGGAAAAGATGCATTGCGTCTTCTCTTTGTGCGTTTCTTCCTACTCTGAGTAGGCACGCTTTCCTCATCCTCAGCCCCTTCTAGAGCTGTTTCCGTGCTGGTTGAAGGGGTGGAGCTACCGCTGTCAACGACAGGGGCTTGGCATGGGGACATGGGCGGAGGGGCTTGTGCTGCCTTGGAGCTGTAGGCAGCTGCCTTGGGTTGTGATTGCAACAGTGAAGAGGCAAGCAGCGAGAGCCCTGCGCTGGACTGAGCTGCTCTAGTGCCGTAACTTGACATGACGGCTGATGCGCCCGTAACCGCGATCTGGCTGAACACTGCCGTGGACTTGGTAGCTTGCCTTGATGCAATCTGGGCCGTGCATGCCGCTGCTCGGCTGAAACATGGACCGCTTGCGTGGTGGGCAAGATTGATAAATCCGCGCCACGCCATGCTGGCCCGCTCCAAGCTCTGAGCGATTTGTACCACACTCCGATATCGTCAGCGTTCCGTACTTAGTGATCTCTCACTGACCGCCGATGATGATGATGGGAGGGAGCCGGGCCATGTGACCGAGTGCGTGAGACCAGTGAGGGACCGAACATGAGCTAGATTTCGCACAGCAGTAAAGTCTCGCTCATCTCATACTTCGTTATGCCATGCTGCATATGTGGCGTGCTGTCAGCCATGCTGCCTGCCGTAGCACCAGCAGGCGCATGCCTCTACCTGCCTGGAGCCCAGCCAGTGCCTGCCATGCGGAAGACGCAAGCTACTCACAGCAACCTGCATGCTTCGGTAGGTGCCATGCGCAAGCAGATACAACTCATCCAGCCAGCGTCCCAAGCCTGTCCACTTGGACACTCGTCTCCCAGGTTGCAACATTAGGCACACTTGAATTTACGTCATGACAGCTACATCTACGCTCCATCACGTCATTTCGCCTGGATGTGTTGATGCCAGGGGATGGCACATCCGAGCAAACACAAGGTGCCAGCGAGGTTTCATCCTGCTTCCATCTGAGCTGCACATCCCATCAAGTGGAGGGCTTGCACACCCGTGTCCAGCGTCTACTGCGCAGCTGGGCAGCTGCTCTGCACTCAGCCTCTATCTGCCAATTCCAAGCACCAGCTCAGTTACCTAACTCACACACGGCCCCTTTCAGCTCGGACCTTCCTCACAACCTGCAGAGAATCCCCCAACGATGTCGCACCATTTGCTCCAGTCAGCTTCCTCAGCGCTGCAGCAGCTTGCATCACGATAGTTACCATGGTTACCAGACAATCACATCCGCCACGTTTTGTTCAGAATTCGTCACACCGGCAGCACCAGCCGTGCAAGAAGTTACCACCACTACACCACCCCAGCATGCGCAAGGCACGTCACAACGGCAGGGCCAGGGCACGAATGCTGCTGGCTCTGGCACTAGTGCAGCAGCTGCAGCTAAAGAGCCACAGCTACTCAAGAAGCTCAAGCCGTTTTCCGAGGAGCAGATTCAGCGTCGCAACCCTGGCAGCCAGGAAGAGCTGTACGCATTCACTCTGCGGCGGTACCGCTTGCCTGAGCATGTGACAGGGCCAGAGGACGGGGAGTATTTACAATGGGCCATGCACGTAATTGCGCAGTGAGTGGTTGGACAGGGAACTTTTGCCCTATTCACGCCATAAGTTGCGGCAAAGGCACACTGGTTTGGCGTCAAAAGATGCTGTGACTTCACACTTTCATTGCATAGTTGATCTGTTTGTTGAATGTCACAAGTTGCTGTGGTTGTGCTGTTGTTGGTTGGCCAGTGGAAGCTGCAAGTTCCTTCTTCATTCCTGTCTGTCACTGTCAGCTGTAGGCATTACAAGGTGGATGCTCTTATCCTAGGATGTCCCCCCTGATTGTCCTCTGTCGTGCGAGGCACTGAACAGCTGGCATGTGACTCATCTGGCCATTCCTTGTCCGTGCAGTTTGCGTCAGGCCGGCCACTCGGCTTACTTTGCGGGTGGGTGGGTGCGGGATGCGCTGCTGGGCCGGCCGTCAGCGGACATTGACATCGCCACCAGCGCTAACGTGTACCAAGAGGTATGAGTCATGGGGCATGGTGGGTGCAGTGGGTGGGTGGGTGGGTTGATATGGGTGGGTGGGTGGGTTGATAAATGACTGATAGGCACCAGCACAGGCAAATGCGGGACGGCCACGGAGGTGAGGCATCGGGCATGGGACTCGGGGCAGAGTGATGGGTGGGTGCATGGACACACTGGATGCAGGGGACGGCAAGGCACCAGCACAGGCAAGTGCGGGACGGCCACGACAGGGCACAAGGAATGTGCACATGTACGCTGATTGGCTGGCAGTGCGGGAATCCTAGGCGCTGCTGAAGGCGCGACGTCAGGAGCACTCTTGGCCGTGTTCACACGGTCAAACCTGGGGTATTACTTAAAACAGGTTCCCGAACAATCAACAGGCAATGTTTTAGGAGTTGATAGATTGGAAGGCAGTACCCATGCCAAGGAATGGCATGCCCAGTGACCGGTTGCACACTCAGAAAACCCAAACGGTTGCACCCGAGTGAAGTTGCGCTACCACAGCACACACTGGCAGTAAGTTGACAGAGATATGAATCAGTGGTCACACTATTAGGAAATGAAGGGGTCATGCCAGGATCTTTATACAACACAGGGTGTGCGGGATTTGCCGCTGCTGGACCAAGTACTAGGATAGGCTTCCGCAGTCACACCAGCCTCTACGCAAGACGGATCCTAGCATTTCTACTGTCAGCTAAGCACTGGGCTTGCAGAAGCAAGCGCCACAAGCGCTGCCCCTGGGCACTTGTGTACAACAACAACGAGCCAGAGATAACAATCTTTAGCCAACACCCTCAGTCATAAATCTTTGACTCCCAGCCACATGGCGCACATGCATCACATGATCATGGATGTGCAGCCGGCGCCTGTTTCTTCTCCCTGATCCATACACAAAATCATGACGGTCCAGTCACACCAGACTCATACACTCTGTCCTATCGGGTATGGCCACTCCGTGTCTCTTTAGGTGCGCTTTGCTGCCGAATTTTCCCTTGCCCGGCAGCAGCTGAGCTGCATTGGGCCCCTTCTGCTCCAGCCAGCGGCACTTGTGGCCCTCCTTCCTGACAGCAGTCAGCTCAAAGAGGGCACACAACGGGCATGCATACGCACTGCGTGCGCTGGGTGCATCCCTTGCCGGGAGGAAGGCACACAACGGGCATGCATACGCACTGCGTGCGCTGGGTGCATCCCTTGCCGGGGGGAAGGCACATAACGGGCATGCATACGCACTGCGTGCGCTGGGTGCATCCCTTGCCGGGAGGAAGGCACACAACGGGCATGCATACGCACTGCGTGCGCTGGGTGCATCCCTTGCCGGGAGGAAGGCACACAACGGGCATGCATACGCACTGCGTGCGCTGGGTGCATCCCTTGCCGGGAGGAAGGCACACAACGGGCATGCATACGCTCTGCGTGCGCTGGGTGCATCCCTTGCCGGGGGTAAGGCACATTACTCACTATCTCTGTGCTTCTGAAGCTTCAACATGACATGACAGGCGCACCCGGGCAAGCGCAGAGCTGCTAACGCCTGAGGCATGCATGCCCATCATTCCGATTTGTCAAGAGCACGCTCTGCCTCTGCTCCCACTCTGCTCCATGCAAGATGTTCATTGACCCTGCCTCCATGCTGGCATCATCGCACACCCGCTCAGTGCACGTGCTGCCCTCAGTCTGGGCTTCAAGCTTTCTTGGAATGATGTGCACACCAGCCTGACACTCCAATCATTGCATTGCATTCGGTGTCGATTTCTACAGATGTTCTCACTCCTGCCTCAACCCTTTCGTGTGCAGTTGCCGCTGTTATTCCCGGCCTACACGGTACGGCAGCTCATGCGCAGTACAGCACGTCTGGAGCGCGGTGGACTTAGCCTGGAGGTCACGCAGCTGAGGGGGCCGCGCAAGGAGGCCGACATGGAGTCCCTGGCTCTGGATGCATGTGGGTGGCACTGCTGCCGCATGGGCAGCACATGCGGGTGTTGGAGATATGGCATCTGGAGCTCTACATGCTGTACACATGCAAAGGCATGCAAACATGCATTCATGCATGCTCATACAGCAGCAACGGTGTTCAGTACGCTACAGTTGTCATGATGGTGCACGCACAGGCTTCAACGCTATAACGCCCGATTGATTGATGAATCTTTTGTGCACCGGCACCTCTTGTCCCCGCCCATGCGAGTCATGCAGGTCTGCGTGACTTTACGGTCAACTCACTATACTACGACCCCCAACAGAAGGAGGTGCTGGATTTCCTGGGCGGTGTGGAACACCTGCAAAAACAGGTCAGCAGAAGGCATGCCCTCCGCTGAACGGCTGCTCCCTTGTCGTCATAGGGCTGGGCTGAGTAGCAGTATGGCTATTTGCAGCAATATGGCTATGGGTAACACGAGGCATAGATCTTTAGGTACATCTCATTGGCAACATCAGCAGTTTTGTCCATGCTGTACGATGCAAGTGACCTATCATTACATCATTGAGTTTGTTAATGTCGATGCTTAAAAGCAACATTGATAGTATGTTGCCAGGTTACCAGTCACAAGAAGGGAGGGCCCGTCCAACATGCTGTGAAGGGGAGTATGAAACACCGTGATAGTAGTACTGGTGGCCACCCTTCCACTACCTATCCTGACTGCAAATCCTGGGCGTCACTCTCACTCAACACACCACTGTGACGTGATGGACGGCAGCACACAAGACACCAGTCTCGTGTGTGCTCGGCTTCCTGCAGCGCCTGGAGTTGCCGCCCCACCCCATGCTCCCGGACCTGCCCAGTACCGTCATCAAGGAGGATCCGCTGCGGGTGCTGAGGGCCGTGCGGTTTGCGGCTGCTCTGCAGCTCAGGCTGTCGGATGCGCTCAGAAGGGAGGTCGCGGCCATGGCGCCCCAGTGCCAGTTCGAGACAAACCCAGGTCAGCAGGAGGGAGGCAGCCGAGTGCAGGCATGTGGGAATGCAGCCTCGCTCCAGCTCCGTTTCATGCAGATCAAAACACACGCTGCACATTATGAGCTGGGAGGACCATGCCTTGTAGACTATTTGTATGCTTCGACGGGGGAAAATTGCAGGTCATTCTGGGTACTGTTCCATGTCGATTATCCTTGATACCAAATATTCTGCCATGCCGCTGTGCCGTTATCGCATCTGCTCCGTTGACGCTGATTCTGTAGCTGATCTGGAACCTGAGTTTCCTATCACACAGGCCTCAACTGCCTGTTGGTTGTCATCTTCCTGCACTTGCGAGCTTCCGCTGCATACTGCTGTGATCAGGCACTGCTGGCGTGGGGAACCGGCGTCTGTTCCGTGAGCTGTCCAAGGTTTGCTCCCTAGGGCGCAAGGACCCCTCGGCCCTGTCCACCGCCTTCAGACACATGGCCGCACTCAACATCACACAGGCGCTGTGCCCGGACATTGTGAGTGCTGGGTCCCAGCTATTGTAGCACAGTCAATATCTGATGTCCAAGGCTGAGCTCTCGGTTGGGAGATAAAGAAGATCTCTTCACACGCTCAGGTGCGTGGGGATGTTGCCGCCATATTCTGATGCTTGTGGAACGACACAGGTGTGAAAAGACACACACATACGCCACTAAGGGATGGCAGGTGAATGCCCTGTGCCCTTAACCATGCAGGTTGTGCCTGACCCGCCTACGTGTGCGCATCTGCAACACGTGCTGACAGCTGCGGCCGTGAAAGCAGGTATGTAAGTGCATCTGGCAAGCAGCCAGCGGCTCAGCTTGGTCATCACAAGGCAGCCACCACTTCATTAAACATGCATGTACTGCTGCTTTACCTCTCTCTTGAAAGCTGAAGAGTGAGAGTGTTATAGCACTGACTTGGTGGAAGCACGTAATGTGCTCTGCAATGCTGTGTATTGGGTTGGGTCTCTGCACTGCTTTTGAACCCGCTGTGTTTTGAGTGGGTCGTTGCACTTCCTCCACAGGCGGCGAGAGCGCTGGACTTGACGTGAACAGTCTGGGCACGTGGGCGGCGGAGATGCGCCTCCTTGTGCTGATTGACCCCACACAGGGGCCGCTCTCAAGACAAACACTGGCTGCGGTGAGCAGCCGATACCAACATTGTCTCAAATAAATAGATAGATAGACGGACCGTCTGAGACAGATTAGAATACTAGTCTTTTCCAGGAGAGATGTCATGTGTGTTTTTCTAATGCGCCCTTGCTCTGCCGTGCAGTTGCCTTGAGCAGGCAATCGTGTGAAATATAGATCTTGCATGTTTGAACTTCTGCATTAGCCTGAACTGTGCTTGCTGATACCGGCGCAAACCCTTTGAGGCTGCTGGATGCACGTACGCAGTTGATCAGCCTCGCCTGCTCTGATCTGGGCATACATTTAAGCATCAACAGGGACTGACTACCTCGCCTGCTCTTCAGTGCTTGTTTATACCGTATGTTAGGTCAGTCTGGTGCATGTATGTATCAATTCAACCGTCAGCCTGGCCTGCTCCATGTGTTCAGGTGAACGGTCGCATGAGTCAGCTCCTGCGTGATGTGTGGTCCGAGGGATACTTCACAGACGCCGAGGTGTTGCTGGAGCTGCACAGCGAGCTGTACAGGGAGCTAGAGCCTATGGAGGAACAGGAAGTCATTGGTAAGGGGGGCATACAGGCAGCAGTACAGGGATGCTGCCAGTACTTGTTCGAACTGGATGTTGTTGGTAATCAATACAGCGGGAGCGCAGGCAGTTTTGATCGCTGGGCTACAGGGGACGGATGATAGCACAGGATACAGCACGCACTGACACGAGTTCGTATGTCACCAGAGCCAGTACTTCAGCAGTTATGTCGGCCCAGTTTTCTCTCGCTTAGTAGCAGCAGTTGGTGCAGAGCCATGGCATGATTTCTCGGCACTCAGCCACCATCGGAAACAACCTTGAAGGGCTGGCCTGGATATAAAGAGCATCATCAATGGTACATGGTGATGAGCCTGATAAGCGTGGGTGGACAACATCTGGCTGACAGGCAAGCCTGTGCCCTGGCTGCAGGTGTTGGCGGTAACAATGACTTGCTGCCGCTCCTGAAGAAGCGCATTGCGCGGGATGGGCGCCTGCGGGACTGGCAGCGCGCCATGTCACTCAAGGTATAGTAGGGTCAACCATATGCTGTTCATACCTTGGTTGTGACACTTGCGGGTTACGTCTGGACAGAGTGCTTGTAGATGTCAAACTCTTGCATTGAGCTGCAAAAGGAAACCAGCAAGCTAGGGTTTGGCACGCTTGTGATTACACCTGCCGTGCACCCTGTGCTTGCAGCACTACCCCCTACTGGAGGCGTGGCTCATGGCCTGGCAGCCGGCTGAACAGCGTAAGCAGCTTCAAGGCCACATGATCGGCCTGGCAGAGCACGTGCGCTCGGCCCAGGAGTCGAACTAAAGACTCTCTGATATTCAATGCTGATGAGAGAGTAACCATCAACACGCCCTGCGCAAGTAAAGGGGAGTGGTACCCACGCACAGGCAACGAACTACAGGCTCAGTTAGGTTTTGGCAATCCAGACTCTGTAGACAAACTATCATTCTATGTCCGTTCATGGACTGTCGGCTTGTCAATTCAGCAGGCTGGCAGTTTACTGCCTTGTACATACAAGCTGGATGGCTTCCATTTTTGCGATTGTCTCTTCTTATTATGAGAGATTAACCATAAGCATGTCCCGCGCAAGTGAAGGGGCATCCCACCGAGTAAGCAGAGGTTGGGCGCTCCTGTGGTGGTCCCCCCCTGACGGATTTGATTTCGGAGCACATGGCTCGATAAGTACACTCGTTGGCAGGCCGTTTGGCAGCATAGGAGTCATGATTGTACTGAAGGGAGGCCTCAGACTTGGCAAATCACACTCTAATCAGATTATCCGTCCACTGACCCAGCACAGCCTCTGAAGTCTAGGACTAATAGACCCAAGGTTTGATCTGCAAACTATCTTCTGATTTGAAATAGCTTCAAATGGAATAAATTATTCTCAAGGAGGTCCGTTCATTGACTGTCGGTCTTCTCGCTGCGTGAGAGTTGGATGCCTTGTACACACAAGCCGGATGCAAGCCAATATAGCACTGACATCGTGTGGACTTGCACACCGAAGAGACACGTGGTATGAGATGTGCTGACAAGCCCAATAGGTACTGCTGGCGTCACGTTGTGTACTACCCCTGTGTGCGATGAAAGATTTACATCATCCTTTGCAGTTGTGCGCGGATGGCGTCAACCTTCACTGCGTCCTCTGCGTGCTGCGCCTCGAGTAACTGCAGAGCGCTCGGTGGCGTGCCCAGCGATCCTGCGCTCCGTTTCCCTGCTGCTACTGCGCGCCCCGCTGCGCCTGCGGCCTTCGCTCCGTCAGCCCTGGCCGCGCCTGTGGGAGCCGCCGGCTTGGCACCACTGCCTACGGGGCTGCCGCCACTGTCAGGGTTAAGCGCGGGCTCAGGCTTCGGAATGTTCTTGGCAAACTGCACGGAAAACCACGCGATGCCACTGTGATGCAAGTGACTGATGAATGTGATGAAGTTGTCGAACTGCCTCATTTTATTCAGTGTCAAGCTGGGATAGCTGTGGCAACTGCCTGTCATGTGGCCTACACGGCGATTCTGAGACTCCTGAATTGTGACTACTTGATCAGAATGAGCCAGGGCAATAGCACCCACCTGCATAGCCTTTTCCCTTAGTGTTGGTTCCTTGGCTTGCTCCTTGCGTGGCTTGGCCGCTGAAAGAGCCGCCTTCTTCAGGTTCTCCTCTCGCACCTACATCGCAGGGTGCCAACAGGGTAGTTTGGCCAACTAAGCTGGTGCACACACACTGACGTGAATTGAGCTGCACTCCAGCTTTGCAACTGAAGCTTCAAGAGCACGGCAAGAGCCGCTGCCGTGCAGAACAGATCAAGGCAGGCAACGCCTTGTTCATTGTCAAATGATCTCTTCAGTGCAGAGCCTCCGACCCATCCTGGCCAAACTCGCAAGCTTGCGGCAATGCCACTCTCCTTCGCAAGTTCCATGTGACTCTTGCTCAAACGATCCAAAGGCGACCGATCCCTACTTGGCAGCCTACAATGTGCCCATGCGCCATGCAGCCTACCTGCGCTGCCAGCATCTTGACCCTCTCTGCCTTCTCCCTTTTGGCCTGCAGTTCCTCGGTTTCCAGGTCAGGGCCCAACCGACCCAGCTGCCAGTAGTTGCCACCCGCACGTTTCACGTTGTACGCCTTGTCCTCAAAGTCCTGGAAGTATAGCACACGCAGCACATTGAAGCAACTGCCCACGTGCCAGAGCAGGACAATGCATCTTGAAGTGACAGACATGTCAACGCAGGACCATCAGCTTGCTCTGTTACACGATGCACAAAAGAACCTGTGAGTTTCCACATTGATAGCACACCTGCTAGAAAACTGACGCTTGTACCAGTGGTAGCAGATACTGCCGGCTTTTAATGCACGTAATTGTTGCATGCATGCTTCATCTTCACAAGAGCGTCTTGAATTGAGTTACCAACCACGCAATTGCCGTACCTTTATGTCGTACGGTTGGTATTCCACAGGTCGTGCTTTGCTGAACGGTATGGCCGGATCTGGGGCATCTGTCCCTGGCGACTCATCCTGCCGGTACCCGTGAGAATCGTCTGGCTGATGATAGCCATACTGTGGTGGTGACTGCGAAGCGTAGCCGCCCATGCTAGCTGCATAGCCCCCGTTGACAGCAGATTGTGCAGCATACGCGTTTGCAGGGCTACCACCGGACGGAGCGGCATAGCCCCCTGGTTGGGCGGCATGATTGCTGCAGTTGACTGCTGGTGTGGCGTAACCTGATGCTGCACCTGCGTAGCCTGCACCTGCACTTGTGCTCGCATAGCCTGTGCCTGACTGTGCCGCATAGCCTGTGTTTGGTGGGGCCGCCTGCCGGGCAGGTGCCCGGGACCCAGCGGCTTTGGCAGCACCAGCAGGAGCAGTAACCTTAGCTGGACCAGCTGCACCTGCTGGTGCCGGCCGCTGGCTGCTGACTGTGCTGTAGCCAGCTGCTCCATTGCCTGCTGGAGGTGTGTAGCCTTGGACCTGGCTGCCAGAATATACGTCCCCTGGCTGCTGTGTGTACTGAACCATGCCTGGCGGCATGCCCATGCCAGGGGCATGCCATGCGGCTGGGTACCCATAGCCCTGCTGCATGCCATAGCCCAGCTCCTGCATACCAAACGGCTGCTGCACGCCCATGCCGCCTTGCTGCATGCCTGGAGGCATGCCATACTGTATGTGTGGCTGCTGGGCTGCCTGGGGCGCTGCATGCGCCTGTTGCTGCTTGATTCCCTGGCCCGCACCTGCATGGCCCCTGGCCGCCCCTTGCTGTGCGGGGTGCATGGTGAGATTCGCCTGTGGAAAGCCGCCCTGCTGCATGATAGGCTGCTGGTAGGACGACGGACTGAAGGCAGGACCAGTGGGTCGAGGCTGGGTTGGGGCGTACATGGGTGCATGCACCGCTGCATGTTGCTGCATTGCGAAGTACCTGTCATCTGGTTGTGCTGCATGGCCATTTGCTGCTGGAGCTCCTGCCATGGCATAATCCGACCGTGGGTTTTGTGTGTATGATGATCTGCAGTGTAAGACCCAAGGCTTGTAGCATGATGAGCGGATCTGCATTTGGGAAGTAGGCTTGCAAAGGCCATGTGGCGCACTTGCACAAGCTGTGATGTGACTGCGTTGACACCCACCCTTGCTGCCTTTGATGTGCCTCTGCAGGCTGATTGTCATCCTGGCTGGCCCTGCACAGTGCATGGCATGTCCTGATACACCTACAGCTGGCATCATGTCAATCAATGTGCCTTGTGCAATCGGATAGGCAACCAAATCGGCGGTCTTGATGGCTCCAGCAACTTGTCTGGGGCTAGCTGACTCAAGGGCATGACTACAGCAAACAGACGTTCACAAGAGGGGAGGGGCTCCAGCCCGTCCAACCTACAAGAGAAGGGGATTGCGACACTGCGATAGTAATGGCGGTGGCCACCCCTCGAGGTACTATCCTGACCGCAGACGTTTGCATGTGTTTTAACTGTTATGCTTAAGAAGTAGACTGTTTGAACATGTGCAATGAATGTGCATCCAGTCGGCAAAAACAGCTGCAAAGTCAATGCTGTCCGGCTCAACTCACTGGAAAGCGGGACTGTGAATAAATTCATGCAGCTGCTGCACCATGTCCACTGCAGCATCTCCTTCAGCTGCCATGACTGCATCAATCTGACTCCGCTCTACAGGAATCTGCTTCCGCTGCAATCATGTAGCAGGCATGGCATGACATGGTGTGCATACTAGCAAGAGGTGGCAAAGGTACCATACTGGTGCGACATGATTTGCATGTGTTGGCACGCATGATGTGCGTTCATGTGGAATGAATGGCGACAGCACCTGCTGCTGCAACTGCATGGCACCTGCAACTGCATGTTGGCTAGCTGCCAGTCTCATGGGTTGCACACCAGCTGAACACCTTGAACCAGCTTTCAAGCAATCCCACAGCATAGGTGCGTGTATCCTGGCCATGTGCATGCCCGCTGACCTTGAACAACTTCTCCAGAAGGTGCCAGTTCTGCTTCTTGCGTGTCGAGCTCGCAACATTCTCAAACGAGTGCATCTGCACGTCGCCCGGGTAGTACCTCGACAAAATCTCAGCCATCAGGAAGCCATTGGCGAAGTCCCTGGCAGCCAACAGCAAGAAGAGGCTGGTTGCATGCATGCCGTACGGCGCAAGACTGTACAAGCAGACATTTGATTTAACGCACACCTGCGCACGTTCTTTACTGGATAAGAGAGGTCCAGGCTGAGAATCCATTTTAGAGTCTCGCGAGGGATGCTCATCGCAAAGCGTTTGGTATGTCCGGAAGCCGCCCCAGCTCACATTCAGATATTCATTGTTCAAGATTGATGAATTTGATGAGTAGTGACGATGTAAGCAGTTGCATGTGTGTGTGTGTGTGTGTGTCACAGAAACCAGTCGAGGTTACGAGGTTGCAGGGGCGACAACTCTGGTAAATGGTAAATGGTAAATCAGCCACTAAGCCCATTATTGCAGAAGCAAAATACAATTCAGATGCAGCCAGTGAGTCACTCGAACGGTTAAACCAGGGTTTGAGAGAGCCTCAGCGCAACAGGTTTAGGACTTGCCCAGGAGGGTTTGTGGCACCAGCCAATTCAAATCATGGCCAGCGTGACGGCTGTCAGCTCAAACCCAGCCCGGTTTTTGAAACCCTGGTTGGGATGCCGAGTGCATCCCTTGCCTCCTCTGCCTCAGCCTGCACCACTGAGGCTGGGAGTGCGAAGCTGCTTTGGCTCGCGTGGCCTGAGGGTTTGGGCCTTTTCATCAGAGCACGCCCGCGCTTCGGCACGATCCAATGACAGGCCGGAGGGCCAGACTGTTGAAGACTCACTCGCTGAGGAAACATTTGACTGGCGTCGGACGTCTGCAGCTGTCGTGTTGCTGGTGTGTGTGTGTGTGTTTTGTCCAATATCTGCGAAGCCCTAATGGCCCTCTTTAGTTGCCGCAGCGTCACCGCACTTGGGCTTCAGCAGTGCTGCCTCTAAATGAACAAGCGCATTGGTTGCTGCCGTCTTGTATGTGCAGGGTCTGACATGGGCTTGGGCATGCGCATGTCGCCCTGTTTGTGCGGACTCACCTTGTCTGGCGTCAGTATCCGCACCTCGCAGCACACAACAATTCAGGTCAGAATAGATACGGGACAATTGTTGCACCGCTACACAGCGATAGTTAACTCTAGGGTTTTCGCTTGACCAAGGGTCAGAGCAGATCCCATCTGGTGAGCTTGCATTGCCCTTGCTTTTCTCGCAGACGCTTTGATTCACGTCAACCAACGAAGAAGTCCGCCAGCGCCCCCAAGCGGTTTGTTTACGGGGTCTTCCGCTTCACTTGGGCTTTGATCGACGTGCCCGTTCGTGTTGTGGTGAGCAAGCAGGCGGATTCCAGCATGGACAGTCACTGCCCGCTGCTTTCAGATCTCGACGTTGTGTCGCCGGCCCGGCGCCGGCTCCCAGCGCATCAGCCGCCGCGTTGCGAACCAATGTGCCTGCCTGGTGTTGTGCAGGAGTACTTGCTGCTCGGGCCTAATCCCCTCGAGCCATACCTGTGAGTGCCGGGGTTATACATGCTGCCTGCGGAGGGCGTGGCTCAAAGTGACTGAATTCTATCAACGTAGTTTGCATCACTGATGCTGCTCTCTGCATTCAATCTTACATGATGGCGCACCTTATGTGAGCACCTGACTGACTCCACCTTACTGTTGTTGCCACGGCTCTCTGGTGCGCAGGCCTGGTCCGAATGCCTCCACGCAGCCTGCTGATGCAGCCACCTTCAGCCCAGACACATCCAATCTCAAGGCCTCTGCATTCCCCACCCCATACCAGGCTACGGACCCGGGCCATGCGACAGGTGACTTGGTGCACGCTGCGCATGCCGCCTCCACACTGCCATCAGCCAAGCCAATGCCCACTGCAGCCGATGATGACTCTGCGAGCAGAGAGCTTAGCAACCCTGCAACTGTGTCCAGCGGTGCGAAGCCCGTGCGCATCGTTTATGTGCCTCGGCAGACACCAAACCGCACCTCCAGCCTGCCAGTGTTCGTGAAATCGCTTTACACGGATGCACTCTCCACATGGCTGCCCCGATGCACACCTACCACTGAGCTAATCACCAGTCAAGAACAGGACGAGCATTTGCACGACTGGAACTCAGAGCTCGCTTCAGATGTTGAGTACGTGGAGACACCAGTCATAACGCCCTTGCGCGTAGCCTTTTGGGTAGTGTCAACGCTGTACTTCTTTTTCTTCTTGGCCAGTGTCATCAAGAAAGCAGCCAAGCCAAGCAACGCCAAACCAGCAAAGCGTGATGCAGCAGCGGGTGTCTCGTCAAATGGCAGCCACCCAGCTCGTCCAAGGTTGCCTGCTGCACCGCTCAGCAGCCCATCCGCTAGTCACCTGGTTTGCGATATCCCACCACCTAAGTGTGACCTCCCACCGCTGAAGTGTGACTTGCCAACCAAGTGCGACTTGCCACCACCAAAATGTGTCCTACCGCCACCCAAGTGTGACCTGGCCCCACCAAGGTATCGCTTGCCACCAGCATCAGCACCTGTCAGCTGCTCCAAGCACCTGTCAGCTCCAAAGCCGGCTCCAGTCGGTTCCCAGCCGCAGCCAGCCGCTTCCGCGGCCAGCTCCCTGGGTTGCTCTGGTAAGGCACCTGGCAAGAGGAAGGCCAGGCGCGCAGAGAAAGCCTTAAAGGCTCAGAACACGCAGCCAGAAAAGAGTTCTGCCAGTCCTTCGCCCTTTTCCCCTCTGGGCCTGCCCTTCGCCCCTGTACCGTTCGGGGTGGATGTGTTGGAGGGCTACCCAAACCCTCCGTTTGAGGCATGCTTGCCCACCCCGAGCAAGAAGCCATCGAAAGCTGAGGGCGCAGCAGCTGCAGCTGCTTCAGGGCAAGAGCAGGCCACGACGGCCGCAGCTCAGCCGGTATGCAACCAGCAGACGGAGTTGAAGACTGAGGGTTCGTTGACGTTGGAGCAAGGTGTGGCTACTGCCACAGGACAGGCAGTGAACGGCCAGCAAGCTGCGTCTGGGGCTTTTGGGGTCCCAGTGCTGCAGAAGGAGGGTCCACCAGATTTAGTCGAGCTGGGCTTCGGTTTCAAGCTGGTAGACGAGTGGTCGGCTAGCCCCGTGCTGAAGGTTTCCACAGCCCCTGAGGCAACAGTGCCAGCACGCCACGACCACGAGATGGCTGATGCTGATGTGGCTGCCTTGGGGATAGAACGGAATGCAGCTGTGGCAGCGACAGAGGCACTGTCTGATCATGCAGATGGGAGCTTGAGTGAGGAGAAACTGCGGCCAGGGTCTGCCTTTGCCCTTCAAGCAGAGCCGTGCGAGGTTGATGACAACGATCCATCCCTGTTCTTTCAGCACAGACGGCGCTCGAAGTTTCCCCGACGTTTCCAGCTTTTGTTGCACACTGATGCTACACCTGCTGAGGAAGCTGCTTCAGCCACACAAGAGCCCACATCAGCGGCTGCAGCAGTTGCCGACACAGCAGTCCAAGCGGCGGCAGCAACAGCGCCACCTGTTGTTCCACCAGCAGCCACCTCAACAGGTGCTGTACTGCCAGCTGCTCCAGCAGCCACTTCCGTTGCCACACCAGCTGCACCGCCAACAGCCTTGTCAGGTGCTGTAGTAGCAGCAGCCTCTGCAGCTGCCGCTACTGCTGCAGCAACAGCAGCTAGCTCTGCCGCCTCTGCAGGCGCAGCCGCAACATCTGCTGTGGCTAGCTCTATGCTTGCAATGGTGGAGACTCAGCAGGTGTGTTGATTTAGCTAGCGATGATCGATATGTTGTAAGTGGTGTGTGCATGATAAGCCCGATGCTGTGGTAGCCATGCCTGCTTGAGAATTGTGTTTGAGATTCGTGGTTCGGATAGCTCGCTGTGCGCTTCAGAAGCGTTAACAGCACGCAAGCTCAGGCCAATGCCATGGTGTCACAGGATGGTGGCTGCTTGTGCTGCAGGTGTGGCGTGCCATGCATGACAACGTCCTCTCAGGGGCTGGTGACTCGAGCAATGATGAAGCTTCACCTCCGGCATGCCCTACCCAGGCCTCTGAGCTCTTCAGGAAAGGTGCCGGGGCTTGCCTGGATGCGCCCTCCGCCATCGGTGAGGTTTTGCAGCGCCAGCGAGCAGAGTACAGCAAGATGTGCTGTGCCCTGCGTGAAAACGGCCTTCTGAAGGCAGGTGGGAGCAGCCCACCAGCGCCTGGCAGCCGCGGGCTCAGCGCCAGGTTGGACAGTGCACTGGGGACACTTGGTGTGGTTGCAACACAAACCACTTCTCCTTTGCCTGACATCCCTGAAGCTGCCATGGCTGCAGAGGAAGACACCAGAGTTGTCTCGCCGACAGCCATTGGTGAGGTGTTGTCTCAACAGCTTGAAGAATACGATGACATGCTGCACGCCTTGCAAGAGAATGGACTGCTCGGCCTTGTTGGCCTGGACCAGCCTGCCGACGCTGAATCAACGGCTGCAGCTTCACCCAGCATCGCAGCACCTGCAGCATCAGCAGCCTCCAGCAGCGATGTGGTTGCGACAGGCATTACAGACTCTGCCAGCTCGGCTGTTGACAAGCCCACGCTGTCCACCCAGGAAGCAATTCAGAGGTTGCAGGAGCGAGGTTGGCAGGTGCAACACATGACGACCAAGCGCAAGCTGAAGCAGGGCGAGGCAGCACAGCTGTCTGTGCGATGCATCCTGCCATCAACCGCACCAACCCCATCTTCCGTCCAACTAGCAGCACCTGCTGCTGTTGCTGCTGACAGTAAGGGTGTTCAGGAGGCAGGTGTTGATGGCCCACAGGTGCCAGCACTGAACTCCCTTGGAGCTTGCATTGCTCAAGCGGCTGCTACACACAAGTGTGGCTGCGACTCAGGCAGTGCAGCTGGTGCTGTACAGATTGACACGGCCCAGCTAGACGATGTCACGCGGGACATCAGAACTGCATGGGGCCTGCCAGCTGATGCCACCTCAGCAACAACAGCAGCAGCAGCACAGCAGGCGCCAGCTGTGCCGGTTATTGATAGCACCAGCATTTGGGTGATGTCGGGCAGCGTGTCATGCAAAGTGCGCATTGCGCCTCCGCAGCAGAGCGGCCCTGCACAGCAAACGCAGGCACCTGACGGCCCGCCTCTGGCTATGGCCTCCCTGTGCACAGACCGTGTGGTGCCAGCCATGCTGCGGCCACGAGATGTCATGCCAGATGCATCATCTACGCCTGGGGCGCCAAGCGCAAGCACCAGACTCGCCACAACCACCGAGTCCGCTGTAGCAGACCAACAGGTGGCACCTTCAGCAGCATCCGCAGAGCAGGCAATGCAGGCATCAGCCCCAGAGCCACTGATGGGCACTGAAGGCATCGCGAAGGTGATGACCTCAGCTGCAGCTGATGGGGCCACAGATGAGGCAGGCGAGGGAGTGCAGCTTGGCGACAACGTGCGTGTGGATGTGAACGTGCAGCCAGGTGGCAGCGTGCAGGTCGGTGTACACACACGCCAGGCCGACAAAACCGCACAGCCCAGTAACGAGCCAGAGGCTGGAACAGTCAGCAGCAAGGCAACGGAGGCTGCGGGCGTTAAGCGGCCTGTGGTGAGCAGTCAAGTGCATAGATCTGGTCACCGCTGGGAAGCGCGTCTGACGGTGGACGGTCAGCTCGTGCACAGGGCTTCATTCAAGGACGAAGGCATGGCGCGTGACTACGAGCAGCGCACGTTCAAGAGCCAGGTGAGCTCATGTTCTCTTATGTTGCAAAGAAGCGTGGCTCAGTTAGCATGGCTTAGTTAGCGTGTCCCTGCAGCTGGATAGGCAGTGCCAACACGAAGAGGCCCAACATAACAGCATGATAGCTAGCACCTGATTGTTTTGTTTTAGATTTTTGCCTTGCTGTTAGGCTCGTAGCCACGGTTGCCGTCCTTGCCGCATGCACTAGAGTTTGTTTTTTTGCAATTGAGCAAAAGATCACGATAGTGTCGTTGTCTTTCATGTCGTTTGCGCAGGTCACTGCTGATCCTGCCACTGTATCTTCCAAGGCTAGCAACCCTTCTGCCCCAGCCCCTGTTCCTGCCCTTGCCTCAAATGAGACAGCCTCCGCCAAGGAGCAGCACACGGAAAAACCGACTCAGGAGTCGTCTGCCACAGCCGCTGAAGATGCCGCTGCCGCGATTGGTGGCGCGTTTGTGAACGTTGCACCGTCTAACTCCATGCCTGCTGATGATGGCGCAGCTGCAATCGGTGGCGTTTTTGTGAACGTCGCACCCTCCGACTTCACACATGCTGATGATGTTGCAGCCGCAATTGGTGGCGCATTTGTGAGCGTCTTGCCCGCTGAACCCATGCCAACTGAGTCTACCAAGGATCAGTCTTCAGCAACTGGGCGTGCATCTACTGCAGCTGGTGCAATCTCCGGTGCATTCATGTGCATTGCACCCACTGATGACGACTCCGATGTTGCACGATCTGCGTCTGCAATTGATGCAGCACCTTCAGCCACTGCAAATGCATCTGCTGCGGCCGATGCCATGGCAAATGCGTTCTTATGTGTTGCGCCGACTGATGCAATGGTGCGTGGTGGTTGTGCCGCTAGTGTCCCGGAGCCTGCCGGCCATGCTGCGCCAACCTTGGCCGGATCTGCCACAGCAACTGGCACTGAGCCCACATCAGGTTTCCCCGCCCAAGCCGCAGATGAGCCCGCCCCTGACAAGAAGGCGTCATTGCCTCGTCCTTTCCGTCCCCCGTTCCAATCTCCCATGAGGGACCAACGCACTCACCCACTGACAGCCATACGCAAGGCGGCCGCAGCCAAGGCAGCCATGACCGCACCACCAGCGGATGCTGAATCAAGTTGGCCGAACATTCAAAAAATGGAAGAGTTCAATCAAAGGATGCGGGAAGCATGCATGGCAGCCAACGTCGCAGGCGATGTGTATGAACAGCGGCTGGCCAGGTTGGCCAGGCCTAGGATGGTCGGCCAGGATGCTGTGCCTATCCAGGCAATGCCAGCAGCTGATGGGGCAGTGAAGCCTGTTGAGGCAACGCCAGTCGTTGATGCAGTGCTGCCAGCCAAGGCGTCATCGGTTGTCAAGCCTCCCACTGAATCTGCTGAGGCAATTGCGCCTACTGAGCAGGCAGTGTCTGCCGCAGCAGCAGCAGCACCAGCCGACACACCTGTCCCGGCCAAGGCAGCTACTCAGGCAACCACTGATGTGCTCTCTGAAGCTGCACCGGTAGCTCAGAAGGTGACGGGTACCAGCTCAAAGGACGGCACAGTGGCACAAATCACTGATGCTGGTGTTGATGCTCAAGGCGTGGGTCAGGTGGCCGAATCCATCAGGGCAGCACCTGGCAATGACGACAAGCAGAAGGTAAGGAGGCATGCATGCCACCATGGGTACGATGTCACGTCATGCAAAGGCTCGGTAGTAGCTGGCTTGCTGGTCTTCATTGGGCATGCGTGTGCAACGCGTGGGCATTTCATCCGTAAAGTCGGAGCTACATAGTCCAGCACTCCTGGAATGCTCATTGGATGATGGGCAAGGCAACCGTGAATAAAGGCTGTGTCTGCTTTTATAAAGGTGGATAATCTGCGCTTTTTGTCATGCCTGTGCATATGATGCCATTTGTCCTGATTTTGATTGGGGAGACATGCCTTCTGAAATGCCTTACAGGCCTCAGGCCCCTCTGTTGCGCAGCGTCGTGAGTACCAGCTGTACCGCCACGGAGGCCAGATGTATGTGCGGTACAGCGTAAGAGGCAGTACGTCCAAGGTGCGAGATATGCAAGATGTTTGGTACATGCAACATCTCGCGCTGGCCTCATCTGTACACAAACTGGTGCGTCTTCCCGATGTGCTGCAGCAGCACTCAATAGGTGTCGTCTGTGCTTGTACATTGTGTAAGGCCTTGCCTCTTGCAACGCAGGAGGATGCTGCTCAAGCACCTGGCAAGCCATCTCTGCCTGTCCTCGAAGTGGTCTCTCCAGGCCTGAAGGCAGAGCTGCGTGCAACAGGTCGGTCGCATGGCTTGTTGTGGCTGTGAGGGATTGGTGCACAGGGTCTGTGAGGGATTGGTGCACAGGGTCTGTGAGGGATTGGTGCACAGGGTCTGTGAGGGATTGGTGCACAGGGTCTGTGAGGGATTGGTGCACAGGGTCTGCCATAACTGCTGCTGTATGGCCTAACGTGCTCGGTCGCTAGTTGACGCCGTCCGTATAGGCTGCCGTCCTTTCCGTAATGCCGTGACCACAAAAAGCCTTCTGCCCCTTTGTTCCTGCCGCCACATTGGATCCAGTGGCGTGCTTGGAAACTGTCCCAGAACTGGCAAACATTTATTTTTGCTCTTTTTTTGTCCTCTGTGCAACCCAACCACATGCAACTGTCTGTGAATGTCTGACAAGCGCCAGTTGCATCCAGACACGACACACTGAACCACATGCTCTTGTTTATGTTGGCGGGCGCAGTCAAGGGCGGCTCATCCCTGGCGAATGACATGTGTGTGCATCACAAGGCGCTGCCACAGGACGGCACGGACACCAAGGTACGACACATGCAACTTGGCTTGCTACACTTCTTACCTTTTGACGTGCGTTCAGTGCACCTACCCCTCAGACAAGCACACATATCACACAAATATCACACATGAACGTGCTGTAGACACTAGGGCACCACGTCAGTCCCAGCTCTCCAGGACTGGAATAGCCCTGCCCAAAGCCCAGCCTTGCCCAAAGCTTTGGTATGTTGATGTAGTCAGCAGGGTGTGTCCCTCCTGGCACTCTTGTAAGCGGTCGCATACTTTTACACTCCTATCTCTGCAGGCCTCAGGCCCCTCGATTGCACCACGTCGAGAGTACAAGCTGTACAGCCATGGAGGCCAGATGTACGTGCAGTACGGAAGCATCTCAAAGACCACTGTGGACGCTGAAGGTACGTCTTGGCATCAGTCAAGATCTTATCTCACAAAACATGGCAGCGAAGATGCGTTTCTCATCATCTCAGTAGATAGGTGTCTGTTGCAACAAGGTCATTGCCCATGGCCCAGGGCAACGACATGATGCAGTGTCATTGTGTGCGTGCTATGCAACGCACATGCTGATTCTGCTGTGTGCAGCCACTCCTGTCGCCACTCCAACCATGGATGCAAACGCCACAGTTGATGTAAAGCAAGGCACATCCATGGACGCCACAGCCCACAGTACAGAGGGCCCGGTGGGTGTTCCCAGGACAGGCCTTGGTGCACAGACCAGCACTGGGTGACTGCTCATTATGTGCGTTTTCTCATCAGCATAGCGGAGTTGTATGCTTGATGCTGCGCTGTCCAGGACGTGTGTGCCATCCCTTTCTTGCCTTGTGCGTCTTGGACTGTTCCATTCCCTCTTGGGTGGCCTTTGTACTCAGTGTGGCGCTGAACGTTTGGCTCTTGATTCCTTCGGGCAGCATCCATGCACTTGCCAATGCGTCTCAGGCAGCAATAGCAGTCACAGCATCAAGGCAGCTGCGACTAAGTGCTGTGATTGCGCGTGCTTGTGCAGGCTCCCGCTGACAGGTCCTCTTCAAGGGCAGAGAAGCAGAGGAAGGAGAAAACGCAGAAGTCGCCTGATGAGCAGGCTGTGTCGCCCGTCAGTGCAGGCGCAGCGGTGGTTGAGCTATGCGAGCACCACAGACTGACGGACAAGCCTCAGGTTTGTGGGCCCAACCTTTGATCATGTGCGTACTTGTGTTGCATGCATTGGCACGGTTGTAAAAAGAAGACAGTAAGCGTTGCTGGAAGCGTTGCTTTCCGTCCATGAGAGGTAGAGCCGGCTTTGCACAGCTTTTAATGAACACCTTGCGACTTGAACTTTCTGGCTCAGCACTAGTTAGCACGGCGTTCTCTCTCATATGTTCTGCTAGTGGTTGTGCATGTGCTGACCTGCATCGCATGGTTACCCCGCTGCCTCCTGCTGGTACCCTTGAATTGCTACTTACGTTTGCTGTTGCCGTGCAGGCATCAGGCTTGCCGGTTGCACCGCGCCGCGAGTACCAGCTGTACCGCCAAGCAGGACAGATGTACAAGCGGTACCATGAGACATGCAATCATCACATGACTGTGGATGCCGAAGGTAAGCAACTTTCCTGCTCGTCACATGCCGTCTGAATAATACGTTTTTGAGTGTTGCTATTGATGTGCAATCCTGTGGGCAAGGCTGAGCTAGGCTCAGCGCAGAGATGGCAATGATTCGGTATGCACGTACTGATATCTGATGTCATTGCACGCAGTGGTTACCACCTTCACTCCTCCTCAGCACAAGGCTACCAAGGAAGACAGCAAGGAAGCAACCAAGGAAGTAACAACCTTTGAAGCTACTAAGGAAGCTACCAAGGACGCCAAGCAGGAGGTATCCACGAAGGCCACAGGTCAGACTGGGCATGCGGAGGGGCCTGCAGCGACCAGTGACGACGGCCGGGCAGCCCGCATGTTCGAGTTTGTGGCCACCAACATGCTGCGCAAGAAGCCTCGCAAGGTGCGGACTTCACGCCGTGTAACTAATACCACTTCAGCTTGAACTGCAATCGGCGTTGCTACTGCGGCTGACAACGGCAGCACGTGCATTTCGACCATTGATTTAGTAGTTGTCTGATCCACTACGATTGAATGCTCGTATTGAATGTTCATAGAGCACAAGACCATGTCACATGAACAACTGCTGCAGTGGGCTCAAACAGACTGTCAAAAACGCGTGTGTCATGTCTCATGTGAACAGGCTGATGCAGTGGCCAAGGAAATCGCTACACTGGCCATCATTGACGCTCTGGAGCCCACACCGGAGACTGCAGGCCCAGCTGCCGACAAAGCAGCTGCTGACAAAGCAGCTGCCTCTTCTACTGAGCCCAGCACTGCCGTTGCTCAGGCACGTGCCTCATCGGATGACGGGCATGCAGCCACCAGGGGCCGCGCTTCACAGACTGTAACATCAGACAGCCATGAGGTGAGAGGAGGCACAGAACTGATATTAACGTGCTGGTGTCTACATCCACTCACGAGTTCAATTACTTGCACCTGATGTGTATGCGCACTCAATTTGTTCAATTCAATGCGCTTGGATTTGTGCACTTGCAGCTCGATGCGTATGCAAACACACATGCAGCTTGAAGGCCACGAGCACATTGCAACTTGCAGGCAGTGTGATGTGATTCACCTGACAATCACCTTGTATTGCTGGGCTGCTTCTTTCCAGGCACCAGCCCCTGCTGTTGCTTCTCGGCTAGGGGGCCAAGAGCAGCCGTCTGGAGCGCAGCTGTTTGTGCGGTACGACGCCGCTAACGCCATGATCACAATGGAGGTCTCAGGTAAGGTCAAGATGGCTGTTTGTTCTATCACTGGTTGCCATCTGACTGCCCATGCGCGCTGCAGCTCATGCATGTGTAGTCATGTCATGAGACCGTGTACAAGGGGTCAGAAGCTGCACCACACCAAAGCTGTAGCTGTCAGCTGTGGTACATCGTGTGCTGGTTTGGCTGGCGTGCTCTGGCTTCAACTGGGACTGCCATCTGCCTTTATCCTGTGTAGGCGTAAGTACACAGCTCACACCGACCTGTGCAAGGGCCTGGATGCTACTGCCGAAGCTTTTACCTGTGTTATGTCATGTGGCAGGATTCTCTGGTCAGCTCACACTTGATTACTAGGATGATTTGGATGTCAAGCCCCAAACGACTGGGTGTTGTCCGCTGTCACAGACCTGCCTGATCATCCGTCCTGCCTTACTGCGGGTTGCCCAGGCACTGGCAACACAAAGGCAACCGAGCAGAAGCCGGCAGGATCGGTAGCAGCAGTGACAAAAGCTATCCTGTTCTTGCTCTTATGTTTTTCCAGGCACTGGCAACACGAAGGTGAACGAGCGGGACACGGAAGCCGCAGTGAGTAAGGTCATGTCCGGTCTGTCGCGTGGCGAGCGGCAGAGGGTGTACCGGAAGATGGCACTCGAGGCAGCAGCTGCTAACAGCGGTGCACGGAGCAGGCTGTCAACTGGCCCAGAGGCAGCTGCCAGTGGCACCGGCCAGGGCAGGCTGCCAGACAGCCCAGAACCAGCAAAGCCAGCCACGGATACCAGTAAGGTCACCAAACCGTCGGCCAGCCCTGAGCCAGCATCCAATAGTGCCAAGAGCGTCAAGCAGCAGGCACGGTCCCCTGGTGCACCTGAGGTGAACAGCCAGGCCAAGCCGGTTGGAATAAGCAGGCGAGGCCCAGTTGCAAAGAGCCCTGAGCCCGCTGCCAGTGGCGCCAGCGGTTGTAAGCCGGCAGGCAGTCCTGCACCGGCGGCCAGCAGTGCCAGCCAGGCCAAGCCGACGGCTGATGCCAGCCGGACAAAGCCCTCCAAGAGTCCTGAGCCAACCACCACCGGCGACGGCAAGAGCAAGGCAGAGGGCGCAGGTGTCCGCAAGGCCCGTTCAGTCAGCCCTGGGCCTGCAGCAGCAAGCACGACCAAGGCTTCCCAACCAGTGAGTGCATTAGGTCTAGTTTGCATTTGAAACGCACATGGACTGCAATTGCCTGCACTACCGGCCCCAGAACTGCACCAAACTTTGTGAATCTGCTTTTGTGCTGGAGGTTGCAAACACCCTGCCTTGCTTTGGTTTCAGGGTCGTGCTCGCAAGGGCAAGTCCTTTGGCGTGGCGGAAGAGATTGAGAGGCGGTGGACATTAGCGGCCGATTCCGACTACCAGGACCAACGAGTGGGCAGCAAAAAAGAGTTCTGCATGATGGACCCCGACACCTGGGACCCTCAGGACAGGCTCGAATATGCAAGGCTCAGTGCGCTGTAAGTGCTTCACGGGGCCGATTTGAGGGCAGAATGACCGCTATGGTGTTTATCGCTCAAATTCTGTACGGCAGCTGTAGCATTGTTAATGACCTACCATGCTCGCCGTCTAGGTTTTGTATGGCTTACAGTACATTCCCAAGAACCAAGGCCCTTGAAAGCACAGCCATGCTATGCGTTCAACGATGTAGATGCCAGGGTGTGGAATCTACATTTGGTTCAGACGAGGCTTTTTTGTTGGTTTTGTGGCTGCAGAGTCTTTCCACTTGAAGCGGCAGAGGAGCAGCGGAGGATGCCAAAGGTGCAGGAGGAACGGAAGCAGACCCTCAAGGCAGAGGCACAGGCCAGGTAAGGGATTTTGTGTGGAAAAGGTGTGTGTACACTTGACCTGATCAGGCCACTTGTCAGCATGATGTTTGACAGGCTGCAGTGGGCCTGATTTGACAGGTGCCTGGCAGCATTCACATAATTTGTAGTTCCCGTGGCATCATCATCAACATTGGATTGCGGTACACAGATTATGCCCGGTAAACTCTCGGTATGGTGGTCAGTGATGGATCATCGTGGCGATAGTCACATGGCTAGCTGGATGTGTGTGGCAGACCCAGGTGGCTGACTAGGTGATGGCCACATGTCGTGCGATGGCGCAGGGCCTCGGCGTTTGAGGCGCGCATCAAGTCCCGGCAGGCGCAACAGGCCGAGGTGAAGAGGAACCCGAAGCTACCATGAGAGAGAGTAGGTGAGCACGTGTGCAGTACACACAGGGCTGTCTGCCATGGATAGAAAATCACGGCGCAGTTATGAAACAATAGATACGTTTGCTTTGGTTTGCTGCAATTAATTGGCAGCGGGCAGTCTGCTAAACAACTGTCTGCTGAACAACAGTCTGCTGAACAACTGTTGCCTGTGTTCGCTTGCTTGAAACTCACGTCTGATGGTGTGCTATGTGTGTGTTGAAATCCTTGCTTGCCTACAGGCCTGAAGCCACGTCGCCGGCACAGAATGCGGTTTGAATACCATGCGGCCACCTGTCGCTGAACTCGGCCAGTAAGCATGGCAGCGACATGTCACAGAATTCCAGGTTTGTACCATCAACCAGGCCATGTACACTAGCCAAAAAAGCATCAAGTGCGCCGAAATTTGTCAAGCTGGAGCAGGGGTGGAGCGGGATTTGTCCGTAGTATGTACCAGCCTGGAAGATATTGATTACATTAGTTACCACCAGGTAACTAATAACCAGTCTGCTGTTATGAAGCAGAACCAAAACTGTACTGGGTTCTGCCTGCTAGCAGGCTCTTCCTGCGTTTTGTTCAGTCACCAACGGCAGTGTTTGTAGTGATGACAGTGCAGGGGCCGCCTGGCCTTTTTGGCTGTTGCTACATTAATTTGCTCGTGTATAGCAGAGTCTCAGTCACTTGTTGTATCCTTATGCATCGTGGTACCAAGCCATTATGTGTGTTGCCGTCTTCTGTATGATGTACGTAGCTTGAAACAGCATGTGTATCAGCACGTTTTTTTTGTGTTTTACGCAGGACCTTTAGCCTGTTGAATTGCACTTGTTGCAGTAGTGAATCTCTGCCCGTAGCAACCATTTCACCGCACCGTCATGTGTTTAAGCAGCGCCCAGTTGACATAGCCCAGTTGTCACCCTTGAATGCACGAGCCCTTCTGAGGACAATCAGCAGGACGACTGTTGCATAACAGTTTCTATGTGTTACCTTTTGTACCCTACTCTTATGTACTCTGCAATGCACGTGCTCGTCAGTTTGTGCTGTCTTTTGTACTGCATGTATCACCAGTAGTGGGAGCTGTACCTTGTATCTTTACGTTTGTAGTTTTGCTATTTTTGTTGTAGATAAGGCTTTCAGGTGTTGGACAATGTACCGATGGATGGTCAGCCGCTTGATCTGCTCTTCTGGTGCTGGGGAACATGTACGTCCGCAGTGCAGAGTGCGCACCCTGATGACCATGTAGCCTTGAGCATGCGTTGCATAGTGATACTGCAAGGACAAGATGTAATGCTTCCTCGTCACGTTTGAATAGCTTCAGCCGCCAGCGGAAGCGTCAGCCTCGGCCGCCAGCTCATGAAGAGACAACTTTGGCTGATAAGCTCAACCACTTCGACAAAAGCTGGAATGTACTCCTGGTCATTGTCAGTATGCCCTGTAATGCTACAGCGCCAAACAAAAACAAACCACAACGACCACATTGCTGACACACACGCGTTGCTGAGACACACCGGTTCCAGCGTCAGTCCCAGGAATTGTCCCAGAAATGGCAAACGTTTTTTGATACAAAATACGGCCACATTGCAACAGCGCCAGCATAATAAATCCGCCAACCACATGACGCCCCGCGTTCTGATAGCAAAGATCATGATGGCAACGCCGGGTCGGAGGTCAGGCCACTCGTCCGACGAAGCAACTGATCATTGCGGCAGTCCCAGAACGGACGGCCTTTATGCGTTTGATCGTCAGGCGAATCAACTGATCATTGTGGCGCGTCACGCTCGGCTGTCTGCGGCGACTAGGGCTTTTGTTCGCTTGGTGCGCGCTTGCGTTCGTTATTGAATTGCTTTGCTTTATAAACAGCATATTCATCGCTTACCCATGCAGTTGTTGCCGGTTGTTGTTGTGGCTTGAGCATGCGTCACACGATCGAAGGTAAAAAGCTGTGACCAATCGCCAATGACATCACGGATGCCGTCGGAGGCAAACTCATCAGGCAGACAAGTGAGTAGGATCGTATCTTTACAAACGCGACCACACACGATTCACAAGTGCGGCTCGTGCGCTTGACACGATCTCGGAGTTCATCATACAAGCCTTCCGAAAGTAGCCATGGCGACTACAGGCATCACAGTTATCAACCGTGGCCCATGTCGCTCCAAGCCCGGGTTCCAAGCTTCAGAGCTGCGTCCTTTGCCTCCCTGGCGCCAGCCCGCGCCATCGCGGCGACAAGCGCATCGCTACGAATGTTCGCGCGGCCTGGACGCATCCCAATCTTGTGAATCATGCATGTCTGGGCAAGCAAATGCAAAGTCTATTGGCCCAACGATCGTCGCTGATGAGTCGATAGGCTCATGCCGTACGTTTGCCATGGTTGCGCTACTGGTAGGCCCCCATTGATTAGCAAGCGCAACAACATATATGGTCAACATATGCACCGCTGACTGAACTTGTCGTTTGGCACGCACATTATCCTGGGTAGACAACTAAGGTGTGCCCCCAAATGAACAAGCGTATTGGTTGCTGTGGTTTTGTGCGTGCAGGGCTTGGCGTGGGCTGGCGCATGCGCAAGCCGCCCTGGTGCGGAGTTACCTTGTCTGGCGTCAGTATCCGCACCTCGCAGCACACACCAAACCAGGTGAGAAGCACTACCACCTACCGGTGCCGATGCAGCATCCGGCACAGATACAAAACTTTCTGTTGGAGGTTCGCGTTTGGTCGAAACAGAGTAAGCCTGTGTTGCCCTTGGTTTCTCACAGGCGCTCCGACTCGAGGCAACCATTGGACCAGAAGGATTCCCCAAGCACCACCAAGCGATTTGTGAATGGGGTCTTTCGCTTCACTTGGGCTTTGATCGACGTGCCCGTTCGTGTTGTGGTGAGCAAGCAGGCGAAGGCCAGCATTACCATTGTCTGCTGTTGCCAGACCCCCGACGATGTGTCGCCGGCCCGGCGCCTGCTCCCAGCGCATCAGCCCGCATCCCAGCGCCGCGTCGCGATCCAATGTGCCTGCCTGGTGTTGTGCAGGAGTACTTGCTGCTCGGGCCTAATCCCCTCGAGCCATACATGTGAGTGCCGGGATTCCTCCGTGCGCGTTGTGTGCCTGGCCTGCCCTCTGCAGAGCGTTCGTACGGTATCTATTGAATCCGTCCGCAACCTCCGCCGCTCTTTGCTTCGGTACGCAGGTCTTCTCGCGTCAGCAACAAAGCATTCAAGCAACCGGACGACGCGACAGCTCTCAGTCCCAACACATTCGCGCTCCATCCTTCCGAATTTCTCAAGATGCACGCCGCACCCTACACTGTTCCCTCAAGCAATACAACAGCTGACCTGGTGCGCGCTGCACGTACTGCAAGTTCTTCGCCCTCGGCCAACGTTAACCCTACGTTGGTTGCCAATCAGGCGGACGACCACTTGGCCATCTGGGAGTCTGAGCTGGTTCTGGGCATACAATCCATGAAGTTGCCGTTTTGGTGGCGCTTTTCTGTCGTCCTCTCCGTGCTTCTCACCATCGCGCTGGTTGACTGTCTTGGATCATTTGCTGGCCTGCCAGCCAAGCGTCATGCAGTCAGGCCATCCAAGGACAACCGTCAGGCTCGTTTGACGCTGGACACTGCACCGCTTAGCAGCCTGTTCGGCCCTTCAGCTGTCAGTTACCTGGTTTGCGATATCCCAGCACCTAAGTGTGACTTGCCGCTGAAGTGTAACCTGCCACCGCCAAAGTGCGACCTGCCGCTCAAATGCGACTTGTCACTACCAAAGTGTGACCTGTCACCGCAACCAGCTGCAAGGCATCTGGCAGCTCCACCACCAGCCAGTGCCAGCCAGCAGCTTCAGTCCTCACAGTCAGCTCGTGCTTCCATTCACCACTCTGCCAGGACACCAAGCTGCTTGATGATCATCGAAACCTGTTACCTGGCCCTCGAAGCCATCTCTGCCTTTGCCTTTGTTGTGGCATGCAAGGCCAGCAACGAATTGGTGGACACCGCTACTTTGCCCAGCACTGCTGTACCTGCAGAGGGAGCCCCAGGAAATGGAGAGGTAAGAAATATCTGCACAGAATTTTCACCTGCTTCTGTGATACTGTTGTTGACTGCAAGACGAACAGCTCTCTCCTCGCACCGCAACATGCATGCCAGCTGTTGCATTGTGACGGACTCATGTGCATGCGGGACGCTCAAGCAGCAAACGTAGTGGGGCTCAGATATTTGCTTTTTAACTTGCGCAGCGACGTGTGTATCAGCTGTACCGCCGCAGCGGGTCCATGTGGGGAAGGCATACTGTTGCTGCACACCAACCTACAACGGAGACCAGAGGTGCGACTGGGTGAAACGTGCCCGTGCTGACATCTTGGAAAACAGCACCTTTTCCTAACCAGATGGCAAGCTTGGCTTCAAAGTGCGCTTGTGACACACTCTGCCTTCTGGTGTGGCACCAGAGAGCCACACATGCAGCTGCACTTGCAGCCACGAGGCAGTTTGGCTGACCAACTCTCCTATTGCAGTTGGTTTTCTGGTCATATTTAATGTACTCAGATCAATAGATTACAGCATGACTGCAACGGTGCATCTCGGCTTATGCATGCGCAGCCAAATGTGTGCATAGTGTTCTTGTTCTGCAGGGATGCAAGGTTGCATGGGATTCTCTGCGCCGCCCAGTCGCATGGCCCTGCCAACGCAGGTCAGGGGCCCATCCGTGTCAGCACCAGCCATATTCAATAATTAACTGTGCAAAGCAGCGTCAGCGACCTCTGCCACCCGCACAGCAGCAGCTGCAACCACCGCCGCGCCGGCCCCATCACAGCAGTACAAGCAGCACTGGTCAGCCCACCATACCTACCGCTCTCAAGCCCAGGGCTCATGTGCCAAGCAGCTTCACCTGAACCCACAACACTCCTACATACTTCCTCAACCTGTTGAAGCAGCTCAACAGGGACAGCAAAGCAGCAAAGCGCATGGGTTATAGCCTCACAGCACAGTCCCGTCATGAACTGCTCAGCTGTGCAAACAGGCAGCTGCTGGTATGCAAAGATACAGGCACGAACTGACTGCAATGGACTTCTCTTTTCTGGGTTCATCCATATCACAGGCCAGCACTGCCCTGGCTGGCGCTCAGCTGGCACCACTGGCTGAGGCCACCATCTCAGCAGCCATCCACGCCCCTGCCTTGCGCACAGCGAGCATTTCCAGCTGGTCGAGTCTGTTGCATGGCCTCACCAAGGCAGGGGTGCGCTATGGTTCCCTGCGCGACCTCATGGACCATGCCCAGCGCTGCATGACACCAGAGGTCTGGCGGACAGGCACCATCAAGGGAGGCACACCTGAGCTACAGAGGGTATCCCTTCTGCTGTGGCCGTATGCATCTGCAGGCTACCAGGGCGATGTCAGTGCCTTGATCAATGGCGCCAAAATTGCCCCGGAAGCAGGCTCATTTGCTGCTGCACACGGACAAGAATGCAGTAATCTGGTGTGGGCGTTGGGCACCCTTGGGTGCACTCTGCAACAGCCTGGCACAGTAGCCGTGCTCAGGATACTGACTGACGCAGTAGCAAATGGAATCATGACAGATGCCACCACCCAGGCTTGGGCAAACCTGCTACTGGGCCTGGCCAAGTGCGGCTGCAACGTTGATGCCACGCTCACACCCTTGGATGTGCGGCCTGTGGTGGCAGCAGCAGTGAAGGCAGAGCAGCAGGGCAGCATGCGGCAGGCAAAAGCACAGGAATGGGCTAACCTGATGTGGACTCTGGCCACCATGGGTTGTCGTGCGGCCCCTGGCAGCCAGCCTGACATCAGCCCCCTGGTGGCCAGTGTGGTCAGCCATGTGCAGCAGGGCAGCATGCAGCAGGCAAAACCACAGGAATGGGCTAACCTGATGTGGGCTATAGCCAAGATATGGGCGAGCCAGTCCACAGCACAGGAGGTCGTGCGACAGGCATTGGCAGCCTTGATGCTCCAGGCGCACCATAGCCGATGTAACGTAAAGGGCATCCGACAGATGGGTTATGCTCTTAACCACTAGCTGGCACCGGACGACAATCTCCATAATGTTTCTTTCTTCTGTCTGTTGCTGGACCTGGTGATCATGCTGCTGCTGATGTGCACACTCTCCGCGTGCGCAAACTCCACTCTCTCTCTGCGTGCGTACACCAGTTGTACTTCTCAGCTGTATTTGTCTCAATCAGAAGTTGCGTGTGGACCTTTCTACTAGAAAGGGAGTATCCAGTGGCTGCTAGACCTTTCTATCCAGTGGCTGCCAGAGGTAATTGGCTTGTGTTGAATGTGCGAACGTGCGTGCACTTGGACCTCACGAGTATTGCTTGTGTTTGAGCGTAAAGTATGATATGTGTAATACATCTGCGATAATGACATCAGACCAGAATTTGTAGCCCTTACAGCTCCGCGCATTACATGCATCGGCTATGATTTGTATAACCTGTATACATCAGCACACCATAACTGAAAACACAGGCTGCAGTCCGGGCAGCTCTGCAAAACTTAAATCACCGTATGTGATCGTCTTGAAATTACTGGTCGCATAACCGCCATCCTGCGCAACTACGTAGGCTCATCGCCACGTGTTTTTGATTTCAAATGACTTGTTAGGCCGGAGCCCGTCCTGTACAAAGTCCAAGGCGCCGAAGTTCTTCAGATCCTTTCCTGACTCCTCCATCTGTGCGCCTTCATCGCTAATCATCAGCCCCGTAATCTTAACCTTCGTGCCCTGATTGGTGGTGTTCGAGCTGGTCGTGCCAAGCGCGGTTACTTGGAGAATGCACTCTTCGTGCATTGTCACTTTAACTTCAAGCAGCGCGACCAGGGAGACCTTGCGCTCGGCGAACAAACCGTCCATAATGGCCGTCTGGCACATGCAGTTCTTGATGCATTTGACTTCCGCCTGGCCCATGCCTTCATAGCTGCGGAGGTGTGCGATCTCCACCGCTACAAGCCCGACCTGCGATGGCAGATGCAGAAAGTCAGCAGTTGACGTCCAGCAGGTTATAGTCAGCACGCTCCAACTCGTGGCATGCAGCATGTTTGCGGCGCATTACGCGTAAGCGACGCAGCACGTGAAATCTGTGGCCCAGCCCTAACCAACCCTAACACAGCTGGCTTTGGTGCCACACAACCTTTTGGCCTTTTGCAAGAGATGCGACAGAACCTCCTTCAGAGACAGCACTAACACAACTTTCAGGGTCTGCCTCCAGGCACATGGACGCTGTGTCTGACTGGAGATCAGTTAGCACTCGCTTACCGGTGACAGAGCAGCGTATAAGTCACTCCAGGCCCGCCTATGTGACGCAGTGCGTGTGTCAATCTTGAAGCGAATGGTGGCACCCGTTTCGTTCGCCACAAAGCCCCACTTCTCCCTCCTCCCTGGCCCCTGGTCGTTCATCCACACAAAGGGAGCGCGACCTTCGTCCTCGGGCACTGGCAACACTTGCGAGTGAAGCGAGTCGCCTGCGAGTGCAAGCAAGGGCCGCAAGGAGTAACCATGAACGACTGGAGGTGGGTGGGCGGGATGCAAAGCTCCACCTGCATCTCGCTAGTCTTGTCTTGTTCAGCATCAACCACCAGGCAATGTTAATAAGATGTTGGTGGTCACAGGAGGCAAAGCCATTGGCGCTTAGAGATTCAGGCCCAGGAACAGAGGTGCTACTCACCACTGGAGGTTGGCAGCTACGGTAACTAGATCCACTCTCAGGCTGAGAATTCTCCACCACTGTTGTCCTGTGCTGCTTATCAAGGCCAGGACTTCTAAGCATACCAGCAAGGCATGTCAGATCCCTCACGTGCGCCTATCTACACCCTGCATTGGTCATAGCGATGTTGTCAACTGACTTGCTGTGCCAGCTGCACTCACCCACGAAGCACCTGTCGCCCTTGCTCTCCCAGTTGCCCTTGACCATGGGCTCGGGCAGAGCCGACCTCACGCGCACTCGCTGAGCCTCGGTCTCGCTCCACGGCCGCCGCTGGAGACTCTGCGACGCAATGGAACACACATGGAATGGAATGGAACACACGTGCACAAAGTCTGACCACACAATCATTGCGTTCACCACTGGCATGGACAGGAACAAGACGGGTACAAGCGTAGCAATTCCACGCTAAGAGCCGTCCTGGTCCCAAACAATAAGCTCTACATCACATAATCACCTGCAGATGCAAATCCGTGAATTCCAAACCATAGACGTTAATCACCCCGACCCACAGAGCCAAGCCATGCACCCATCAGGGCGTCACATGCACTGTGTATCGTTGCACTTGAATCAGCTTCCACCTGGCTCACCTTTTCCGCGTGCATGATGAGCTGCACCACCAGATCCGACATGACTCGGTGACCTGTCTCGCCGTCTGTGCGACAGACATGGGGGACAGCACAGAGTGCATCAGAGTGCAAACACTAGAGAGTCGGCAGTGAGAAGCGTCGCATGCGTTGAAGGTCTGCATGCGAACAAGTGCAGTACATCAGGGGCCTCAACTGTCCTGACTAGCCCTGAAAAGCAAAAACCAATGGCGTTTGAACGCCGGCCAGCTCTTACCCTTGTACTGCCCACGGTAATCAGCACATGCCCGCCCCTTGAACTCAGCACGTCCTTCACTCTCCTTTCCCTGCCCGCCTCTGCATCCCTCCTCCTTCCCTTCTCCCTCACGACCTGCGCATCCCCTTCTACTCCGTGTGCTTCAAGTACCCTCCCAGGACTGAAGACATGTATACAACAACGACAACAACAACAACACCAGCAGCAGCAGCAGCAACAACAGCTCAGCGCTTCCCACTCACTGGGGTGCACGATATCCCAGTAGAAGGCCGAGTACCTCAGCTGCTCGTCCACCTGAGGCGGCTCGAGGGCGCCGGCCTTGTTTCCGCGCGTGCGGTTCACCTGGAACCCAGGTACGCCTGCATGCACCCATGCATCCATGCATGACGTGCATGCACACACTCCATGTCAGATCACACGTCGAGCAGCCATACACACATGTGGCAACGCCTGACCAAACATCAGGGCAAAGCGCCTTGAATCGCATCATGCAAGCCTTTGATTGCAAGCCGCCTCAGCCCCAGGCTGACGACACATCAGGGCACTTCTATTCATCATCAAATGCACCCCAACGCGCAAACAGGATCACATCATGCAAGCCTTTGATCCCTCAGCTTCATGCTGACAACGCATCAGGGCATCTTGCCCCTCATCACAGGTGCACTGTCATCAACAGTCTGCGCCAGCCACCTATTGCGTACCTTGCTGCATGAGGCGCCAGCATGCCGCCTTGACACTGAGCATGGGCAACTGCGGCCAGGGAACAGGCAACATCAGCGCAGACACAGCCATCTGTTGAATTCCAACCACCATGCGACAAGGTTGCATGCAAATCGCAATGTACTTGTCACTGAGCAATTGGAATTAGAGCCATTGGATTAAGGCATAAGGGTTGAATGTCAAGATCATTTGTGGGCAGCGTTAGACGCAACTGGCTCTACTGGCCTTGGCCAAGTCACGGAGCATCACTGAGTTCATGCTTGCATGTGCTCCACTCCTACCTGCACTGTCTGACTTGGAATCATGGTAATCATAGCATACCACACCATCACATATCATGACTATCATGACATAGATTTTTGCGTGTGTCTGCAGTTTCGCTGACCTGGTAGTACGTGGCAAACTCGGAGAAGTCAGCGTCGGCCCCGGTGTAGTACATGCCGTCGTGGCGGTTGAGCTGATCCACCTGAAACCAGGAGAACCTGTGTGGACAGAATGGCACTGGGCACAGCGTGCATCACTCTTCATTGGCGTGCATCACTCTTCATTGGCGTTCATCACTCTTCATTGGCGTGCATCACTGTTCATTGGCGTTCATCACTCTTCATTGGCGTTCACCACGCTTCATTGGCGTTCATCACTCTCCATTGGCGCTCATCACTCTTCATTGGCGATCATCACTCTTCATTGGCGTTCATCACTCTTCATTGGCATTCATCGCTCTTCATTGGCTTGGGGATACACTGGGCCAGGGGTGAGGGCTCGGGTTGTGTTGCGGGTTAGTGATTGGGGCCAGCTGGCAAGGCCATGCCAGAGAATGCAGGGGCCAGCAGACAGGTTTGGCAAGTGCCAGTGAATGGGATTGGAAGGGGCAGCTGAGGAGGTCTGGCAGCAAGCCCTGACTTGACAAATTTGTAGACTGGGCAGTCCTGCTATACCGCTACGTGGCATGCTCTTTCTGCTGCATTCATCACTTTTCATCTTCTTCACAGTAATTTGGCTGGACTTACATGCACCTGGCAGCAGCTAACAATCCCAAACGTGAACCATTGTGCAGCCTGTTGCAAACTCTTGCCAACATCAGCAAGCAGCTTCACTTGCATTCCCCACGTCTCCACTCACGCATTGAGTAGAATGACCGCCGGCTGCTTTGGGAATGTGAGCAGCTTCCTCAGCAGGCGCTCAAAGGCCCTCCGGACCAGATTGTCGTACTTATTGATCCCGTTGGTGAGCGTCTCCTCATCGTTGAGTGCATACTCAACAATCACAATGTCCACGTCCTGAAGAGCAGCATGGTGAAGCACTGTCTGTGTGCATATTCTGCTGCACGAGGTGGCTCATAAGATGATGAACCACGAGGGGCAACAGCGTGCTCTGGTTAAGACTATGACCACAATTGGGAATATGCAGCGCACATGAACTAAGCTTTTCTAAGGCGCCAAACTGGAGCAGCCGCTTGCCAAGCCAGCGACCCCTTACCCCAAGCCCCATCCCGTACGATCCCGAACTCAATTGTTCTAGGCACCTGCTTTTCAGTGCCCCAGTCCGCTCACCTGGGGCACGTGCTTGTTGTAGCACACCGACATGTACCTGCACACAGGTGACAGGCGGGTGACAAGGCAGTGGGTAACTCAGTGCACTGTGCACTGCAAGCCCATCTCACGTGCTTGACACCGTGTCCGTGTCCCACACACTCCTTACAGCAACCCTTACAAGCCATACTGCACTTGAAACGCCCACACACACAGTACAAGTGCAGAGGACAATGCGGCTCCGTGCAAATCCCATCCTCTGGCTCACGGGTTATCATGCCCTAGTGAGACAGTCACAGGGCGCAACACATCGCGCCCCGTGACCTATGATGGCTTCCGTATTGTAAACTGTCAGTTTATCAATTAATCCAGTCACAGCCAGCGTTCCTATGTGTGGCCTTGACTCACGATGAGTATGTGCCCGGCACCGCCCCATTGGCCACCCGCACTCGCGGGTCTCCGATGGGCTCCTGCGCCACCCACCCATCCCGAGTGCCGTTGTACTCCAGACCAAGCCAGTCCTCAAACCACTCGACCCAACTGCGGGAGCAAACAGATGACACCACGGTGGGGATACACGCAGTGCATGTGACCAGCACTGCAATGACCAGCAGTGCATGTGACCAGCACACAACTGGTGGTGACCAGCACAGCACATGGCGGCAAGCAATCAAGGTGTGTGTCAGGCCTGAAGCCAGCCAAAGCCGTCACATTATATTCACGAGAGACGTGCATCATCTATCCATTCACATACACCACTGTGTAATTGTGTGACCTTGTCCACCCACATTCTCACCAGCCATCGTCTCTTCAGTAACCACGAACTCCAACCGCAGAGGCCGCTTCCCATCTCATGGGCGCTCACCACCCACCAAACCATGTCTGTTGGGAGTTAGCTTGTACCCAGAGCAGTCACCCAGCCCATGCTGGAGCCAGCTTCTGATGAATTGTTCATCTGACCTCCACTTGACATTGCATCATTCACACCGTTTCCCACCTCTGTGGTGCGGTGATACAATTGCCAGTTTTGCTGCCTTGCTGAGCAGTCCTCCCGGGATTGAAAGCCATGTAACAACAACAACAACCAGAACAACCACAACACCCTTTCCCACCTCTGTGAGTTGAGTGCTCCTGCGCCGGCCGATATGGACCCGCCCACCACCCCAATGGTGAGGTTGCCCGTCTCCTTGTGCCTAGCCAGCGCAGCCCTGAGCCGGCCCCAGTCGCCCGCGTAGGAAAGACCCAAGTGCCGCTCGCGCTCGGGGAGCATGAACCCAGGCCACCTGCTCAGACAACAGAGCATGTCGACATGACGCAAGGCATGCTCAACGATGCCAGGAGAATACCAGCCCTTGGTTTAGGACTGTGAAGGCAGGTTCAGTGGTCCATGCAGGATCCGAGTATGCATGAACGCATCGGATATCAAGACGCATGGCAGAGCCCCATCATGCAAGGGCGTTACAATAGGGTGGACTGTATGAGCAGGGATGCATACTCCAAGTAGGCTTACGAGTGTGGCAGTGGCAGTCCACCGAGCAGTCTTCTGCTGGATCCCTGCCGCTCAATTTGCATCCGTGCTGCTTGTTGCTGCTCTGGACTGCCTGGGTACCAAGGCCACAATGGCTTCTCGTCATTTGATGTCGCTGTGATGTGGCCACGAGGCACACCTCCATCTTCCGCATGCCGCTCTCCTCTCTCTGCCTGCTTCCGTTGCTGCTCTGCCTTGCGTTGTATGTACTGATTCAGCTTTGCTGGCCAGCCTTGGGTCATTCTCGCCCACGCTTGCTCCACCCACGTGCTAGGTGTGGGTGCTTGATGACTAAGTGTTGCTTGTTGCCATTCTCGCTGCTGAAGGTTGTTCCCATGTCTGCTGCTTGCCACTGTACAATGTTGAGCTTGGCTGAGATACGGCTGGGATGCCAGTGCAACATTCCAGGCACACAGCAACAACCCTAAGTGAAGCGCACGGCAGCCATACTGACGCATGGCCTGCCTGTGACAGCGCCCAGGGCCTGTGCGTTAGTCCAACGCTTACGGGCTAGAGATTGCTGTGTATCCGGGCAGATCTGGCCGCAAAATTTTGAATGGTCAGCTTCCGGTAGCACAGTTTGGATAAAACAAGCAGCGAAGCTACTAGGTAGGCACTGGACGATATTAATTATTGAATGACATATGGTCTGACACGAGCCGAGCATGCCCCAGCTTTAGCCATCCGGACCAGAAACGTGCGAAACACCGGTTCAGTTTGCCGCCTGGGCGCATTTAAGGACACATGTAGACTGTCTATGGTAGTGGCAATGATTCACAGGTTGTTTACCGCGGCCGATGTCCGTTGCATGCTCGCAACATTTGTTGATTGGGTTGCAGCCAGGGGCCTTGCGCGGACAAGCCCCTCTGTAAGCAGTTAGAGACCGTTGGTCAGAGGCTGAGCATGTTGCTCTGTCTGTGCTTTAGATGCAGCATTCAGCGCAGCCAAACACATGCACACACAGGTACGCAGACGTACTGTGATGCTGATCTACAACTGTTGCCTGTTGCACTCATTGGTTTTGCCTTTGTTACAAACGGGGAGGCCGAGATGAGACTCTTTTAAATTCTGTAACCGAAACAGATAAATACAGATAAATACACATTCAGAGCAGCGTGGGAAGTCGTGTTGTTGATCTGCTTCAATGGCCAACTCAGCGCGTCATTTATGGTCATGGTCAGTCAATGTCTCTTTCTGCTACAATCAAACTGCAACGTAGTTCATCCTGCGTGCTGTACTGTTTTGTAGTCTCGCCCAGTTGCAATCTACCAATGCTATAGCTTGCCCATAATATGGCCCATAGTATGGCTTGAAAACCTATGTTCTACTTGCTACTCCGTTCCCATCAAGTCTTAGTTTATGGCTCACGGTCTATGTGTGCAGACAGTCTGTCCAATTCCTGCTGCTCAAGTCCGTGTTGAGTATCGCTCAGTGATCAATGGAATTAACACACTATACCCATTCTTGCTTTGTCCCAGCGTGCCCTGCCTATGCCTGCCTGCCCTCTCCTGCATCAGTTACATTGGCCATCCACTGCTGCCTAGATCAAACGTGTGCATTTATCCCGGCAGACCTCCTCCCACTGCTTATTGCCATGTGCTAGCTGGAACCCCATGGCACCGCATGCTGCAAAAAACCATTTGCACGCCCCCCGTTTTGGATTGCGCCACCACTGGGCAGCTTGCCATTACGAGATTGGCCAACAAAGGCCTGCGATTCCAACATTGTTAGCGCAAAGGAGGACTGCAAAGCCGTGGGATGACGTTGCAGCTGCTGTGCCAAAGGCGGTGCCTTTAAGAGCCAGCCGCCCATGTCACCGAGCGTGGCCAAGCCCGTACCATGGGCCCGTTTGTCCTTGGGCAAGCCAGCAAGGCCAGGCAAGCTGGGCAGTACAAAATCAGACTTCTGGGACGGGTTTGGCTGTTGCGCCTGCTGGTGCCATTGCGACCGTTCATTCTGCATCAGCAGCGCCTGCATCAGACTGCCGGGTTCAGGTTCTGTGGCTGTTGGCTGCTGTAAAGCGCCCGGCATCGCACCGTTGGCAGCTGACTCCCCTTGCACCCACGGTTTCTTTACGCTATCACCGACTTTGTTCCTCCCCTCCGGCGAAATGCCGGACAGGGCATTGTGCGAGCCGTCATGCTGCGCATCCTTGGATAACGAAGGCAATGTGTGAGGCTGCTGGCTGTGTGTGGCAGGTTCAGCTGGTACTGCTGCACCAGGTTTGGTCTGCAAGGGCGTTGGCGCTGTGGCTGCAGTGCGTGAGAGCCGCACCAACTGCTCTCGCAGCCGCGCGAGTTCAGTTTGTAAAGCCATGACGTCGGCTCGGTGTTGTTGCGTCATTCTCTTGCTGCCAGGTCCATGGCTGGCTGCAAGCTCAGCTCGCAGCGTCTGGATCTCAACTGCTTGCGACTCATACTTGCGTTCATGAGCCTGCAGACATGCCGAGGCGAAGGAAAAGTGGGATGCGACAGACAACATGGATGGCAGACAGTGACAAGGAAGGACAACAAGGTTTGCACGACAACAAGGTTTGAAGCATCACTCTACCAATTGCCTTTTGCTTGGTGTGAGACATTCTGTTTTGATGACGACACTACAATTCACTGGCCATTCCGCATGGCGGTGCACGGATACTCACGCTAATTTTGGTTGTGAGACTCTTCAGTTCCGCTGCGTGCGCCGCGGCCGCCTCAGTCGAGGCACGACTTGCGCGCACGAGACGCTGCTTCAGATGCGCCACATCGCCCTCCACCCAGGTGCGGGTTAGGCGCTCATCTGGTGCCTGGAAACAATGAGATGCGATGAGATGTGATGGGGTGAGATGATGAGATGAGATGAGATGAGAAAAGATGCTGGACGTTGGCTTGTCACAAACAGTGATTGATTTGTTACATCAGGAAAGCCGTCAAAGGACACGGGACGGGATGTCACATACAGTGCACGAGTGCCGCATCAAAGTCCTCTGGTGGAGTGCGAACATCCCCTTCGGGGACTTCTAAAGCAGGGTATGTCGGGCAAGAAGCCAGCCGTTGCCGCGGGGAGCTGTCAAGCTACCAGCCGTAGCACTTCATTTTTGGCATTTTCACCTGTTTGAAGTCGTTTACGTGGCCTTCCTTGAGGTTCCTGTCCAGCACACTCTCCGCCCTGTTGCGAGCCACGGGACGAACAGCCGACGGATCAAAGCCAGCCACACTGCTCGGGTCATCAGCACCACCCGGGCGGTAGCTTGCAGCCCGTGTCCTGCCAACACTAATCTGGCTGGCAGTGCGTTCCCTGTTCTTGTTGTTTACAGGCAGCTGTGGCAATGTGAAGACTCCATTTTCCGTAGACAGCTGTGAATCTCGCCGGGTGTTGTCCACCTGTGCAACAGTTAATTGAATTTGAATTGCTCCTGCACACGTGCAGCTGGCTAGGTCAGGCTTTGAGCAGGTGGAGATGTTGCTGTGGTGCTCCTGCGAGTCTCTGTCAGATTGTGGCTTGGTTTTGCTGCTGGGCAATACATGCAACATGCATGCATTATCTGAGTGGCCTGTCTCTTGCCCACTCACCTGCATTGCCTTCAGCAGATGCCAATCACGAGGTAGGTGTCTGAGCAGCATGAGCACACGATACACCACAGTGCTGGTCAGTACATGTAGGAAAGTACACCACGGTCCACATGCACCGAGGAAGAATGCTAGCAAGCCAGGCAAGAGGAGTCAGGACTCAACGCTTTCAACGAGGGACAGACGGATAGGAATGCTAGGAGTTAGCTCGCCAGGACCACATGCGTAGTTTGTTGCTAAAGATCAACAGACCCTACCCGATCCACATCAGCGTAGACTAGCGTCTATGAACAGTGCGTCGACCGCAGCTACCGCACCTTACGACTGTCAGCCAGTCAGCCGGCAAGCCCAAGGCCTGCAAGGCAAGGCAAACAGGTAGTCTTGTCGGCCATTGTGGGCTGATACCATCCAGTGAAATGAGATCATTCAACCAAACCGGCAAACATGACTCGGAGAGTACCGTTGGATTCAGAATGCGCAGGGACCCATGTTCGCTTACCTTCTGCCAGCCCTCAGGCAAGCGATCCACCAAAGTTTTGCCGGCGGAGGTCTCGCTTGTGAGGCGGCTTCTGCCGTTGCCCTCGGTGTTACCAACGGTCGTTACAACTTTGGACACGCGCACGGCGGGCAGAAGCTCCACTTGCGTTTGCTTATCGCTGCCGTACACGTTGGGCTTGGGTTTTGCCATGGCTCGCTCGAGCCAATCTGATGGCAGCGTGCGGACGATGTCAAGCCAGCCGTGCGGCTGTAAGCCCAGCGTATGCACCCAGTGATCGGGCAGCTGCATTAGGGCCGCCAACCAGCCAGTGGGGAGCGATGAGACAGCCTGTACAAGCGCAGCGAGCAAGGCAATGCTCGGAAATGCACGCTGGTAAGGGTCACCTGTATGCCAACTTTGCAGCAGTATCATGACACGCTGACGGTTACGCAGCCAACAGTTATCTCTCTAGTCTAAGCAACATGTATGGGTGCCTCACCTCTGGCCAGTGCTTGGAGGCTAGCGCTGCCTCCTTCTTACACAACTCTATGGAATCCAGCCAATCCTGTGGCAGGCCAGGACTTGACTGTGGGCCCACCACAACAGGCACCAGGCCTGGTTGGTCGGTGTTCGTTGCCACATCCACAGGCTGCCTGGACACCTTGTTGCTGTCTGGCCGACCTTTAGCGTTCTCGCTGCTCTGGAGCAGTACTGGGGTGTTGGGTTGGCGGGGTGTTGTGGTGATGTTGACGTGCAAGTCAGGGCTGGCCGTAGTGGCTGGGTCCATCAGTGTCAGTGTGCCTGGGAGGACTGGCCGGTTTTGTTTACCTGCACAATGCAACAAGTGATCGGGGAGTAAGCTGAGCCTGTGGGGATAGGATGCAGAGCCCCATTCAGGGTTACTTATTGCCTCGCATCGTTGAAGCCATTCAAATAGAGAACCAGTCTTTCGCTATCAAACTTGAGTGCATGAACATGGCATTTAGGTTACGCCCATTCCGCATGAAGCAGGGAACATGCAGAAGGGAAGAAGGGAAGAAGAAGGGAAGGTAAGAAGGGTTGATTATTTACACCAAGCGCCACAATACAACACACGGCGTCTAGGCCGTAAAAGCACTTACCTTCACAACAGTACCTTCCTGTGTGCATGGCCATTGAACTTGACATGACCAGGCGTTGACCACTGCCATGCCTTCCGACTCACCCGCCCTGTCTCTTGCCAGCACGGCTTCATCCACAGTTGACCTGAGCGCCGTGAGGCTCAGCTTCAGCTTCGTTAGCGCGGCCATGGTTGCGTGTGTGTCCGGCGCCTCTGTGTCCAGAAAGGAGGTTGGGGAGGTCGCCATCGCGTCAGGCAGGGAAAGCATTGAGGACAGGCCCATTAATACCTGCTCTGCCACATCGCTGGCCTGCTCTGACGACAGCAATGCAGCTGCTGGAGCAGCAGCTGCTGAAGTGTCGGCTGCTGGAGCACTGGCTGCAGATGTGCCAGGTGCTGCAGCTTTGCCTGCTGAAGCGCCAGCTGCCGGAGAAGCAGCTGCTGAAGCGTTGGCCGCTGAAGCGCAGGCTGCTGAAGCGCGGGCTGCTGAAGCGCCATCTGCAGCGTCTCGTGTAGGGTGCAAGGCGGCGGACTGTTCTGACTGGGATGCACTGTTGTCATTGCTTGTTGAATGCGTTGTGCCTGCAAGCTTGTGGGCGCTAATTTGCAACTGCTGCCATTCCTGCAAAAGAGCGACACACTTTAAATGGGCGTTTGATGTGAGCGTTGTCTCCCCTTGTTTGATGTGAGCGTTATGTCACCTCGTACTAGCTGTACTCGCTGGCGTGAATCTCTGCCTCTTTCGGCCTACTTCGGCCTGTTTACATAGCCATGATTTTGGTGGTCGTTGGACGTGGTCGCTGGAGCGTTCGGGCATGTTGGCAACAAGTTTGGCGGGGCGAGGGGAGGCTACAGTTGTACTATCATGTCAGGGGCATCTCAATGGTCTCATTTTGACATGGCAAGAAACAACTGTCCTTCTGGAGATATCGATCCGAGTGGTATTAAGCCCACTTCACATCGGGTTTGTGATTGGCTTTGGCACATTAGCCCTTGTAAAAGACATGATGCAGGCAGACGTGACAGGGCTGACAGGGGTGTTTGTACTTCGGACTGTACGGCATAAGCGGGGGTCCGTCATAGTGCAGGCACAGCGATATATGCCATTTGGTTTCGGCTTTCCAACAAACGTCCATTACCTGGAGCAGCGCTTGAATGAGGGCCTTGAACTCGTGCATCTGATTTCGAGGTGCTCCTTCTTGCGCTGCTTGGTACTGGCTCGCCATGTCCGCCAAGACGTCGCTGCTGGGCGATGTGCCATCGTCAGGCGACTGCAGGGGGCCAGAGCAAAGGGCACTCGCGTAATGAATAATAAGCCTTGTATTCTATTTGGGTCATCGTCCTTGCATTGCTGCCGCACCCAACGCCATTCTCGCTGGAACCGGAACAAGCTCGTCGGAAATAGAACAAGGTCGCTGCAATCGGAACCATGATGCGCACCTGTTGAGCGGTAACTTTCTTGTGTAGGTGCAGCATCGACTCAACGCCCTTGACAGCGGTCCACTTGCGCCTGCACGAGGTGAGCGACACTATCAGCGTAGGTTGCACCAGGGCAGGGCCAGACCAGGCTGGGGTTGCAGCAGCTGCGTCGGCTTGCATGGTAGACGAAGTTGCGGCTGTGTTGGCGTGATGTTCAGCCTCAACGTGATCAGTGTTTGGATTGGCTTGCAAGCGCCAAGCAGCTGTCACGAGCGCCCCCACCGCACCTTATAAGCTCCAGACGGCGGCGATCCCTCAACTCTGCAACATAGACAAGCGCAAGGAGGACACAATGAGTCAGGCATGACCTGAGTTGACTAGGCGATCTATCTATAAAGGCTAGCTTGCGGAGCCGTGAGTTAACAGACCCTGGCTTGAACGCCATCCGTACGGCAATGAGGAAGGCCAGGCCATGCTGACACTCAAAAGCGATTCTAGCATCGAGCCACTCCAACCGCAAGCAAACGCATTGCTGTTGTTGCCATTGTCAACCCTAAGAAGAGCCAAGGTATGGGCAGACACTGCCTAGTCGCCTTCAGAGCCTCAAAACTTGAGTACCATAGCTGTGGAGGTGATTTGCAAGTGTCCCAACAGTCTGTGTAACCCGCCGCATGCGCATGTCTTGCCTACCCCTGAAGTATGGATCGAGTGGGTGCTCATCAAGCACCACTCCGAACAAGGTGCTGATGTAGCGTGTCTTGGGCGGGCTGCCCTGCTCTTCGGCCACCCAGGCAGGGGGCAAAGGGCAGCATAGCTTCAGCTCGGCAACCTCCTGCATGCACAGTGCATTGGACATGGAGATCATGCATGCACAGTGCATTGGACACGGGAATCATGCATGCAAAGTGCATTTATGGGATGGGGGCATTGCAGAACACCACACTGGCAAGGGGATGCTAGCGGGCAGCGGATGCAGACAGACTTAGATGTAAACGTCAGTAAGGCATGATTGCATGAGCTCATGGTGTATGCCCCAGTTGCACCGTGAATGATTCCTGGGAGTATCGCTGGAACCGGTGTTGTGAGTGTGCGTTGTGGGGAGCAAGTGCCAGAACGCGCTGGGCGGTTTTCCATGGGCGTTGCCGTCCACCAATTCAAAAAACGTTCCCGAAGGTTGATTGGTGAATTTATCCTGATGCCGTGACATGCCCAGAAATATAACAGGTGTAAATATGTATATATATATATATATATATATATATATGTATAGAAGTATAGAAATATAACAGGCTAATATATATATATATATATATATATATATATGTATAGAAGTATAGAAATATAACAGGCTAAGGTGTAGCATGCACTTCACAAGGCCTCACAGGGTCTATCTCCAACACGTGCTGTGCTGGTACCACTGCTGTGGCATGGCACTAGGTCATGCTTGAACGTGAACGCACCTGGATGTACACGTCTTCATTAGGCAGGATTTCCAGGTACACACATTCCTTGAGCACCACCTTGTAGTCCGGCCTCGCCTTTTGCCTGTTGGCAAGCAGCTGCCGGTAACCACCCTGAGCGGTGCAGACAGACAACCAGATAAATGAATGGCATATGCGCATTAACAATCGCAACCATGCAAGGTTCTTATCGCAAAATGGCAGCTGCCAATATGCTGTGCTGCTCTTCTGAATCCCGGTGATTGGTAAGAGCTCTTATGCTGCGAGGTATGGCTTTTCCCTGCCGGCCTTCAGCGGCAGCCTGTGTGACCACATCAGCAGTCACTTCATGAAACTCAAATGCGATCATTGCCCTTGTCACCTTGTCCATGAACACAGCACCACGGTAAAACCTGCAGGCAGACCAAACGCACTTTGCAGCTCAGGACTGTGTACTGCCCTGCGGTCTCACCTACTGCTCTTGATCAAACCACCCGTGGTCAGCCATGCCACCCACTCGCTTCCATGCATTTGCCGGAGTTTGCATACAGTATCACAAGATCGCCCAACGTGTATTGTTGACAGCAGACTCAAGGAAAGACACGCAAGGTTGTCCAATGGGTTCAGACCACCACCTTGCGTTAAGACCATCCCCATGCTCATCCCCATGTTTGCGTGAGAGATAATACGCTCCACTCAAACAAACGCATCAGAACTGGGAGTCACACAGGAGTTGGCGGCGACACAGGAGTTGTCACACAGGAGTTGCGTTGGATGTAAGCGGATCAATCCTCTGATGTGATAAAGCAACCGAAGTGTGCCCCACGCAGTGTGTACCCATAGCCAGGCCGCTGTGAGAAGCAGACCTTGACATCAGCTTGACAGTGCCCAGTACGCCCGGTGCACAGTCCCAAGCAATTGCACTCACTCAATCTTGGGGTGCTCCAACTGGGCTGTCACGCCATTGCTTGATGACGGTCGACGATCCACGTACACCCTGCATTGCCATGGCCGGCATTCAAAACAAGTCGATGGACCCCCAGGCCTGACCACACGCCCAGCACATTTTGCGGTGCCCTACCGTGTGACATGAGCACCAGTCTGGACAACATGGTTGTGCAACGTTCTGAGATTTGCATGTAGAGAAGCGGCATAGCGCAAAGCCATCCTGTGACTCTCACTTCTGGGACCCCGCTTCATGAATTGCGGTGTGGTGAAAGAAACTGATCAGCCGCAACATGTTTGAGCACCATATCTCTCATTGACATGCTAATCACACTGGCACGGAGCTGGTCTCATCAGACACACGCACCATCGATTCTTCTCGGGCTCCCAGATTGCCCCCCAATCTTTTGGCAGGGAGTCAGGCTTGAGCATGTCATCAACCAGTCGCCACATCTTGGCGTCTCCCTGTGGCATGCAAGAGGAAAGCCCTGCATGGTTTTTGCCTGGTGGCTTAGGACTGTTGGTTAGTGCTATTGCTGTCTCTGGTGGCATTTGCAAGCTTACCAAGCACCTGCCAACTGCTACAACACCAGACACGCAATCAGTAAACCGGTTCATGTACTGTACACGCGCAGTACAATTTTGATGGTGGACTGGGCGTCGCCTGGCCTGGTCTATCCAACATATGCCTACATGTGTCCGTATCAGACAGAAGCCTGCTGGACTCAGAAAACTTGTGACATGCAGTCAAGCAGCTTCCTGCCGGTGCCGGTGGCAGCGCTGCATCCACGTTCTATCGGTACCGTGTAGCAGTGCCGCGGTTTCAAGAAGCTGGCCATCGGTATGCATGCGATACGTGTCTTGCGGGCACCGCGCATTGACTCAAGTCACCCTCAACGGATGCTCAAGGATCCGCAAACGAGATTAAGCTGAGCTGAGGAGACTGTGCCACAACAGGTCAACCCACCGATTGCACGCCTAGTTGCCTGGCTGCTGCAAGCTGCTGTGGGGTTCTTGTTGCCGAAAGGACGCCATCCTGCCGGTTACTCTGATCGCTCGCCATCTGCTCGCCCATATTCACTATAATGCAATTTGAGTTGCGCAAAATTTGTGGTTTTGCCTGGTGTTGGGTATGGAAGGGAGGGGGAAGGGAATTGCGACCCGAAGTTGAACAGCTGGAAGTCGAAAAATTGAAGGAAGGTAGAGCAGCTGAACCAGGAGCCGCTGCTCCAGCACGCGTGCCTGAACCACTGTGCCCAGACAGCCCTGCTCTGTTGCCGGCCAAATCGTCCTGAGATGGCCTGCCCGGGTTGACTCGTTGACCGAGAATCACTTTTTCGGGTCAAGTACGGCTCGAAGCCGTTTTCGGTACGTCAGGTTGTTGCAACTCGCGCGTGAATACTCGCAATCAAGCACAATTTTAATTGGCGCAATGTTGTTGTTCGCAGATTAGAAGCAAATCATCGCAGACACCGCTGGCCCCAGTGCTGGCTCGCACTAGGCGTTCCTAGCATGGCATCAGCAACAGGAGGTTTTGTTTATCGTTCGGAGCGTGTTACTTTGGAGCCACAATCAACCTCCGGCCAGGTGTGACGGGTAGCAGCTACAGCGCATGGCAATCATCGGGCTGCTGATATGGCTGCTGCTAGTCAGCATGGATTACAGTTGCTTGCCCTTGTCCACCCCCGCATGCTCCCAAATGCTGCAGAATGTGGGTCCAGGCACGTACAACGTCGCAGCCAGCCCTTGCAGCAACAGCATGGGCACAGGCGTGGGTTCAGCGCCCGTACCCTTCATGTCAAACATGGAGCGAGTACTCATGGAAAACACTACTACCTCTATGACCACTCCAGGACCTGGGGCATACCAGGCAGACAAGGCAAGCGTGCTCAATTGGGGTAACAGCTGTCGCTATTAAAAGCGAGTGTGCTGACGCTATGAGGACCAGGTAGCAGTCCAATACCGGCAGTGCTTGCTGTCATGTCCAGGCACGGGGTAAAGCAGGCAGCCTGTGCAAACGTGCAATGGCATGCACTTGGCAATGGTAATGCACGCAGCTACAGCTGCAGCGTTGTCTGCAGTTCACATGCATCCAATGTAGACAGTGTATGTGGCTGGGTAGAGCTGCCATGCCCGCCTTTTGGACAATTTATTGCTGCTGGCAGCAGGAGTAAGCACAGCTCCACAGTATTTTCACGTGTCTTGTCACGCAGGCATTAGACGTAGTTCAGCGGAAGCACGCTGAGTCCATCAATTACAGTGCCCCCTTTGCCAGCTTGACAGCACGGCTGCACACGGACAAGACACACAGCGGAAAACCAGGGTGCGTGACGGGCCAGCCAGGGCTTGTGGGCCAGAGTTTCTAGGCAAACGAAAGACAATGCAATCTGCTGGTTCCACTCTCTCGTCCCTGGCATGGGAGGTTATACAACATGCATACAATGGATGCTAAGGGTACGGCACAGACGGGACAGTTCCGGGTAATTAAGGCTTTCTTATCCCTCCTCAGCATTGCCGACGCTTGCTCCATTTCGATCACTGCACGGCTGCTCAACCTGTGCATGTCTACTTTCCCTGCATGCTCAGGCCTGGCGCATACTCCGATGGCAACGCATGGCTCAAGCACCAGCACCGCTACACCGCAGCGCCCACTGCACAGCGGGTCAACTTCTCCCGTGTGGCGTCCGCCCCCTCCATCCCGCACCGGCACCAGTGCTACGGATACGAGGAGGGGCAGCAGGGGTCGCTGGTCATGCAGCCGCCACCCGACCCGATACACACAGGAGTGGGCAGGTGGGCCATCAGGCAGGCATAGGCACTGTTCACACGAGGTCATACAGGCAAGCAGACAGATGTAGCCAGCCAGCATGACAGGGGTACGTAGCAGTGGTGGAAGCAAAATGGTCTGCCTGATACTCTTACGCGCCATTTGCGAAAGGTCTAGGGTTAAATTCATGGCTGGGGCGCGTCGGCAAGCAGACAGGTTGCAACCAGCCAGGGTGAGGCAGAACACTGTGAAGGGACAGGCATTCAAATCATCAGGCCAGTCAATCACAACAACACAGTAGCAAGACACGGTACATGACTGTGGTGAGTGTCCCGTCTTGTGTGAGCAAGTTTTGTGTGGCCGTGACGCCGCCAGGGACACTGTGGGTCCCGGTGCCTATGACGTGCTGCGGACTAGCGTGGACAAGCCCAGGGCGGTGCAGTTTGGCAACAGCCACACGCGGAGAGGGCTGCAAGTCACGAGTACTACACCGGGACCGGGGCAATATGATACGGGCAAGGTAGGCCACTTGGATCCAATTCCTGCCTCTTGCCTGCGCACATGTACTCAGATTGCACGGGGCTGCAAACTAATGTTGTTGCATGATGCTGGACACGATGTCGATACCAACGTCTTCTGCACCGTTGTCCGATGAACTTGGTCAAGGGATCTGCAGTCGAGCTAAGTAAGAATTGTGGGCATGGGTAGGCATGTGTTGTCTGATGCTGGACTGAGTGCCCTCAAGGTGAGTTCCTGAATGCTGCACTGAGTCCTAGTTACATTTTTATCCAAGAGTTACTGCGGTGTGGGCCTCTGGTTGGGAGTTCATGTTGTGATTCCCTTCACCACCTGTGTGCAGGGCGGCAAGCCCAACACAAATGGCATCGTTGTGACCATTGCTGGCGTGGATGTTCAGTTTGGCGGTGCATCGGGGAGTAGTCAGTTTGCATCCAAGGTTCCAATTCCTGCCCATAAACAAGTACAGGTGAGCGCACGATCCCAACCCTTTCTGGGCCTACATATCCTGACAGCTATCCTGACAGCCCAACCCTATCTGAAATCGAGCATCATCACGTTCTGAACATGCTCACCCCAATGTGGCCAAAAGGACTTCAACAGGAATCTGAGGAGCAGCGGCTGCTTCAGTTGTCTTTTGAACTCGAACAAGACTTGCATAGATAGTAAACATGCGAGTGAGAACAGCAGCTGCTTGCAGTTGTTGCAGACACTTTCATTGTGTTGACTGCAGGAATGGGACCGCACGCCCGGACCTGGTGCTTACAACCTTGGCAGAACCCTAGGCAGCGCCCCGCTTCCCTCTGGGTTGCAGTTCTTCGGGAGCAGTGCACGCAGGGGGTCGGACATTGACCCGATGCGCAGCCTGGCAGCCCCTACATTCTTCCATTCACCAGGGTGGGTCTCCCGCATGAGGTTATGGGGCCTGGCCTAGGCGTGATGATGGCTCAACCAACACAGCACACGTGGTGAAGGTCGCTTTGATCGACTTGCAGCAGAGATGAACGAGGCTGAAGTCTATGACGCTACTTTTTGTTGTCACTTGGGAGAGGAATGGATGAGGCTCAGGTCTACGGTGCGTCTCTGTTAATTTGATGGTTTGAACCTTGGTTTTGGTATGTGACTAGGGTTGCGCCAAAAGACCCTCCGATACGTATGCGTTACGTATCCGATACCCGTATTGAAATGCGTATCGAAACTTACACGTGACCGTCACTACCCCTTCCAAGTTTCCGTTTGGCCTAAAACTTTGCCAGTGATATCCTTACATGTAATGCAGATGCCCTGCCAAGTCTTGTGCAATTCTGACATGTCTGGTCACTACATTTCACCACATCATTGTCCCCAGCCCCTCCGCGGAGGGGTGCATACAAAAGGGCATGCCAGCCCCATGTCAAAACTGTTTTGGGAAAACTGAAGATGCCACACCACTCAAAACATTGTCACAAGCTCAAAACAATCGCAAACGACGAGCTGCAATGCAATGTGGTCCGTATGTCCTCACCTGACTTGGCTAGACCTGGTCTATGACACGTAACACATGTTCAGGCTTAACCTTGCTCTCACAGACTTGCACGAGGGCTGCATGAGGGCTGGCCATGCAGGCTGTGCGCACCACCCCTCACTGATTGTGATGCCTGATTGTTGGCGCAGGCCGGCTGCATACAGTGTTCCACCCCAGGGCATCCGCATCATGCAGCAGTCCATGTCCGACCCTCGCCCCTTCAACCAAACCAGCAGCCGGTTTGCGTCCAATAGCAATGCAGGACCTGGGCCAGGTGAGCCAGACAAGAGTTGCGGGCCTGAATATCTAATTATAAGCCAGACAGGTTAGCACCTGGGCGGTACAGTTCCGTTAGTTGAGGGAGGGACAACAGGATGCGGCAAAACGCCAAACGTCATCAAAATGGCTAACATGTTTGGCAGGGAATCTCAGAAGCTTCAGGTAAGAGTTGCGGTAGAGGATAGACGGCTTTCAAAACCAGCAAGGGTAGCGCCTGGGCGGTACAGATCTGATAGTTGAGGAAGGGATCACCAAGTGCAAGCTTCGGGAGCTCATGGCCTTGTGTTGGTGGTCTCACGGTGTGGCCTTTGGATGGGACCAAGTGATACCCATCAGCAGGATTGATGGCTGCAGGATTGATTCGCATTCCTTGTTATGTGTCGCACATGTACAGGTGAATACCGGCCAGACTTGAATGACAATCTTGCGAAGGCGCTGCAAGACAAGGCAGCGATCAGCAAGGGTGGTGTGTTTGGGAGTGCAGCCAACCGGTGGGGGCTCGAAGGAAGGCAGCAGGCGCAGGCAGCGAAGCTGCCCGGGCCGGGCAACTATTCGGACTACGACCCGGCCAAACCTGCACACAAAGGGAACGACTCAGTGAGTGATGAGGAGTGAGGCGGGCGCTCCCAGAGGATATCAAGAGCACCAGCAGGAACGGTGGCAATGGCTGATAGGATTGAGAAGCGGTGCGCCACGCCATGACTGCATGAAGCACACACGTGGCATAAGACTACACAGGAGCGTTGACTGAGACTACGAGAACTGTTCAGTGTTGAGCGCAACATGGCACTGCTAGGAGACGCAGGATGACATGGCTATTATGACGATTCTGGCATCTCTTTGCGGATGCAGGTGTTTGCTTCCAAGACTAAGCGCTTCATGCCAGCCAAAGCATCACCTACTGCCGTCGACACGACGGACGCAGTCTATGTGGTGGGCGCGCCCGAGGCGAACCAGGTCCGAGGCGACCCTGCTCGCCTTGGCCCGGGGTCGTACAGCATGCCGGACCAGTGGAAAACTAAGGTACGATAACGCCACAGCTTATCAGTGATTGCTCGCGCAGCGGGGGTTAGGCAGGCCGCACTGCGATGCGTGCACGCACCTGTCGTGGACGCGATTGAAAGGCAGGCCAGACGGCGATTTGTACGCAGAGGCTTTGGTTGCGTAAATACGATGCGCCTTGTCTGCCTGTCACCTGCGCGCAGAACGCGCGCCATTCCCTTGCGAGCGGCGTGCCAGGCTTTGGGTCCAATGCAAACCGTTCCGAAGCCACGAAACAGAGTGGAACCGCCGCAAACAATCCAGGGCCAGGACGATACAATACCACGAAGGATCTGCAAGCCGCGCTCAAACCTTTGACAGTGCCAAGTAAGGAGAGCGTGTTCGGCTCGCAAGTCAGCCGTTTCAAAGGTCCCGGCTCCTTCACGCCAGGCCCTGGGCAGTACGCAATCGGAGCCGATCTCGGCAAGAAGACCTTCAACATTACTTACAGCGGTGTGGCGGCGTGAGTGTCGCATGTGTCTGGTACGCCTTTGGTGCCTGGTGATTGCTTGCCACAAACGGTGACTGTTCAGGTGCAAGGCGTTGCATTCATCGCCCTTGTGCCCCATAGATTAAACGTATTAGTATGAGATCAGCGTCATGGTGATTGGCAAGTCATATTCAAATTCTTATGAAATGTAAATTCTCTCTGCTCCGCTGTCTCAGTTAAAGACGCCTACAGGCTTTCCACAGCTTTGATACCAACATGCAGTTGTTACCGCAAAGTCAGGTTGACTCCCTGACGCTCGCATTCCTTGTGAGAGAGAGAAGCTTACATACTTTCATTACTGGAATCAGCAACCAGAAATCAACAAGAAGTTGAAGCAAGGGGCGCGTGTGCGAGGGAGCTGCAGCATGCCGGAAGGCGGCGTCAGGAATGCAAGCCTGTTTCATTGTGCCTATGCACTCAAGGTCACTCGTCAGCACGAGAACTGTGTCAACATAGGACAGGTAACGACGCCGGGAACACAAACAGTAACACATAAAATGGCATGCACTTCCCGTATGGAAGCAACGCAAATTGAGTCGAAACTCTAACCTCCTGCATTGAGCTCACAACCTGCTGCGTCTTCATCAATTCAGAGTAAATCCAGAAGGAAGACACCCTCGCACATACGGCCAGTCATGAGGAAAGCCAAGAATTTGTTTCGCTCGAACAACATGGACCCTATGCCTAGGACAGCATCTCTCCAGCTCGCCAGGCCAGCCTCAACCAGCCGCTTAGCTCCTGTCCAATGGCAGTTACCCTCTCCGACGAGGCGCTGCCTTGATGATGTCGTCTACCCTCAGAATCATCTCTGCAGCTTCAGTCGCAGATGCGACAATCTGACTCTTGACACGGAACGATTCACAAATGCCCAATTCGGCCATGTCGCCTGCCTCGCCGCGGACAACGTCAATGCCCATGCGCGAATCAGCGTCAGCAGCATGGGCGGCACGAAGATTGGAGACGATGTCAGCACTGCAATGAGAATGGCACGCACAGCAACGATGAATCTTATCAGCATGCTGCACAAGAGCAGGATGCGACGAGCCCTACAAGGCATGCTGTGCTGCAAAGGCAACTGTGTTGCGTACCAAGCAGCATGCAGGACGAACTGGTTCGCTAAGTGCTGAATCAGCAGGCTTGCCCATTGCCGCGCACCTGTCTAGACCTGCATTGTCACAGATGACAGCTGGGAGCGACCGCAACGCCCGGGCAAACGCTGCCATCGCAAGAGACTTCTTGCCTGCGACCACCAAGCAAAGCAATTCAAGAAGGCTGCTGTACCACCACCGCAAGCGCTTCCCATAACACTCTGTGATCAATGCTACAAGAACCTCCCATAGCAACTGTGCAGGGTGTATAGCAAGCGTTGCGTTGAGGTGTAGCGCAGGTCAGCCCGCACACAAGGGCCGCACCTGGGGTCTTAATGGCCAACTCGTCAATGGCCTTGGCCATGCGGGTCTCGGAGCAGCCCCCACCGTACACAACGCGAGAGTCCTGCACATGCACGTAGAGACATCCAGCCATGATGCTAAGACTCTTACCTCATCTCAGCAAGCTCTGTATCTCCAACGTTGTTGACATTGCAAAGCACAGTTGACTATGGCAGCATGCGCGTGCAAAGCAACAACCAGACACTCCGTACAATCACAACCCCTTGCACACCTCACGTTCAGTGTGAAGGCCGTATTCACCTCCAAACCGTGTTGACCACACCTTGACTGTTGCCTGCAGCACGCACAGCGCGTCATGCAGTGAGCGCTCCGCCTCGTCCAGGATGTGTGTGGAGGCGCCCCGCAGCACGATTGTGCACGCCTCGCCCAGCTCAACACCTGTGTGCATGCGTGATAAGCAGGCCAGCATCAGTGGAACGTGGCAGAAGGCAACTGAACGCGTTCAAAGGCGCTCATCCTGTGTCAGCAACGCAGTACCATACCAAGCCTAACCCAACTTCGAAATTCAAACCTGTACTTCAGAACACATCACTCTACAGTTCGTGCTTTGCAATTGCCAATGGTTGCGATAAAACGATTGATTGCCTACACTCTATCCCCCATCAAGACTTGCTACTGCCCTGATTTCTGCCTTCGTGCCTTGAAAGACACCTTACCAGAGAAGTGGATGAGCTTGTCCTCCCCGATCATGATTTCCTCAATGAGCTTGCAGCTGCCCAGCTTAACTGACTTGGGGTCGTCAAATGTGGATGTGATCTCGCCGCCCAGCACAAGTGCAAGGTTCTCGATGCCGTCAAAATCAGCATGCTCTGCAGGGCGAGTGGAGTGCATGGTATAGCTACAGGAGGGTTGTACGTGAAACAGGCATGTAGAGCTGCTGACGAGGGGCCGGATGAGGAGAGGGAGACTGCAGGTAATCCTTGCAACAACAACAACAACAACATTCAAGGGCGACTGGAGTACTTTGCCGAGCTTCCAGGGGGGTCGCAAGTTCATGCAAAAAAACATCCAAAACTGTGACGCTGTGAACAAGGGCATGGCTTGCAACAAGAACAACGAATGACAAATGATACTAGATGTTATAGCGTGCCCTCACTGCAGGCATTGGGAAAGACCGTGAAGTAACACAGCTGGAGCCACAGGCCTCCATTACTCTCGCTCTGTTCTGCATGCATGTGGGCCTGGTATGTGGGTGGACATATGCCACATCACAGTGTATTGCTCACCAATGGCCATGATGCCTGCATCTGCAAACATCTGCTCTGGGTAGTTGTAGATCAATTGCCGGTTGATGAAGCAGTTGATGCCATGAGCAATGATCTTGTCGACTTTCTCCTTCATCTTGTTCTTCTCTGCCGCCTCGATTTCAGCCACCTGTGATCAAGCAACATGACACCGACACACTTGTCAGTTGACAGCATCAGAATGTACATACGTCAACTCAACATGGAGGAGTAGCAACCATGCAATAGCATTCCATCCAAGTCCAAGCAGAAGCAAGTACACAACACACCACTGCGCACCGTAACATTAGCAAGTGATAGCACACACATTGGTCGATGCTGTGACGCAATCATTCAGCAAGGCCTGCACAAATTGTAAACATGGCCCTTCGACATGCTCCTTACCTTATCCAAGGCGTCCACCCTGACACGTGCGCCGTAGATCTTGATCTTGTCCGTGTCCATTGCTGTGTTGGCGACCAGAATCTTGGCATTCTCGATGCGCTTGGGCTGCACAGAGCGCACACGTTAAACGGGCTACAGTCACGGGCTACAGCATCAATGGCGTGCAAGACTGGCAACACAATGGCCATGAAAGCTGCACATGCAGTGGATGCAGCCACCTCTGCCACCATGTGAGTGAGCCTCCCATGCAAGCAGTAACAAGTCACATAACAACTCGCAATTTGAGTGAATTCTATTGATGCTGTTGTACCAAGGAACGTATGCTAGCATATGCATGCGTGCATTGCATGCATGCCTGTGGCCAGGGGCAGCTTCTCCTCAAGCGTGATGCGGACGCCTTGCTGTTGGTGTGCACCGTTAAAAATTGAAACCATAATATGTCCAATCCAAGCTAGCAGGTACGCATAAGAGATTGGCCATGATTCAGTCAATCCAAGCACAATCGCCCTCTGGCCTCGCGCACCCCCAAATGGACCCCAAATGGACCTTTTAGTTAGTTGGCCTTTGTTGTCGCATTGCCATGCAAGCAGTAACAACTCACATGCCATGTTCGAGCAGAAGCCCACCGAGTGCAAAAGCCCGGAGAGCCTATCCTCCACCACCCTCACGCCCCAAGCAGCCCTTACCTGCCCCACGCCGATTTTCTTGTCAAGGATGTAACCCTCGTCCAGGTAGGACTCTCTCAACGCACCGCCCGCCTTCTTGATGATGTGGATGGCTTCGAGGTTGCCACTGCCTGTGGAGCACGTGGGCAAGGGCAATGTTCAAAGAATGCGCCTTGCGTACATGGAGCTTTAAAAAGCTAGCTCTTACAGCCTGTTCCAACTACAACCGAACTAAATCTGCACTTAGTCTAGTCAAGTTGATGGAGGTTCTGAGCAGACCGGTAATGCTGTGCAATCATACTGGTTCCAAGTTTTCCTTCATATCCCAATCCCTGCCGTTCAGAACTAGCCCACTGGCCGGACTTGTCCATACGATAACTTGTATGTACTCACCCTTTAGTCGGAGAATGGCATCCACCGCCAGATTGGAGAAGTGCTCCTTGTCACCCGTAAGAATCTTGCTGCTAAGAGTGGTCTTGGCAATCTTAATCAGATCCTGTGATGCGGACATGCAAGGGTGAATGATCACATGCCGTTCCCGGTTTGGATGGCTGACTTGCAGATGCAGTAGCGTTCTTGCAGCAGGTTCATAATAGGCACACTCCTTGCCTTCTCAGACTCCATCCAGTCATGTGCTCCAGCTAGTCGCAAATGAGCAACCTGCCTTGACCCTGTCTGGTAACGTGGGCAACGCGTGCCTTGTTGCAACCCTGAAAGTCAATCTCGCACCTCTCTGAATAGCGACGGGTTATCCTGGTGATTGAAGGCGGAGGCGGTGAGCACAGACCGCGCCATGTCAGCAGACTCACGGAAACCTGCATGGATACATCATGAGCCATGGACATGGCGCAGCCGTTGTATACCTTGCATGGACTAGTTGATGCACTGACAGGACCACCATGCCGAACAACACCGCCTGACTTGCTGTCTCGGCAAGACCAGTGCGACAAGCACGGCCTCATTCATGCAGGCACTGCCCTTGCTCGCGCTATCGTGAAGCGTACGATCTTGTCCAAGGTTGGACCTTGCATGTCATGCAACCACTTGCCACTGCCATTATGCGCTGTCCATTGGCAGGCAGAGCGTTTGCTATGGCTGGCCCTGAGGCATGCTTTGCATGTCGTTGTCGGAATGCAACCCAATATTCAAACTTGGCCGGTTGTGCGCACCTGCGATGATTGTCATTGGATGCACCTTTGCGTTGACCAGCTGCTCTGCCTCCCGCAGGAGCTCACCCGCCAGCACCACCACGCTTGTGGTCCCGTCGCCCACCTCGTCATCCTGAACCTTGCTTATGTCTGCAGGCATTGTTACACGTGCATACGTATTCCAACCACAGTGTACACGCAGTGTCTGCCACACTTCACTGATGGACTGTGACAATTGCAAGCGACTGTTTGCAACGCAGTCCGAGCATGCACGTGACTTACTCCAGTATAACGAATCATGGCAGCTGCCAGCTACACCGTATCGAATTCCCTTGAGATTCATCGCACACTCACCGACTAGCACTTTAGCTGCGGGGTTGTCAATGTAGATGGCCTTGAGAATAGTGGCACCGTCGTTTGTCACTGTCACCTCCTGTCCGCGACCCATACTTTGCAGGATCTTATCCTGCAACACCACGTTGGCCGAGCAATGGCATGGTATGTCAAACATGGTCATGGTGGAGGTGCAATTATGGTGGGTTGTCCATCAGCACTGTCATGAAACAAAACTGCTACACGTTGGAACCTGCCGTGCACTCCACAACAAGCACAAGATTATTGATAATGTTGCAATGGCTGTGACTGCCGCGTGCCATACGTGCAGCACGTGTGCCATGGAAGCCCCTTACACATGTGCGTGTGACAAGCCAAACCAGTGGTTTCCATTTTCACCCTACTTACCATGCCCTTGGGCCCCAAAGTGGACTTGACTAAGTCTGCGATCGCCACTGCTCCCACGAACGCAGCCTGTTGTGCACAAGCAAACGCATGCATGGTGGTGGATGTGTGGGACTGCAAATCATGCAAGATCCTGCTGCTGTCAAGCTCCCTTTCTGTTGCATGTAGCTGTGACAATTGCCTGGAAGCACAGCACAAACAATGGAACCTGCTTTGATCTGTGACACTGGCGGGCATGATGAACACCAATCCGCAAAGCGCGTCTTCCAGGCATTCCGCCACAATGTTGTCCAGTGCATTGCGTTTGTGTGCTTGAGATCCAAGCTGATAAGAAGCCTGCGACATGAGGCACCGCGTCTGCATCGCCATGTACCTACCAAGCGGGCATTCTCTCCTCTTTCTTCGTGTGCTCCTTGCTGCAGAATACTATGTTGCGCGTTCATCTGCGTCATGCAAGAGGCGCCAAGCACGTCAGACGCGGTTGGCCGATCAAGTGCAGGCCAGATCGAGAGCCGCTTCGAAGGGCGCGCGCCACCAATCCACCCTCTTCACAGCAGACAGAGAGGCGGCTGACAGGAATGCATAATGTGGCAGCTCACGTTCTGTGGCGTGTGAAGCACTGAGCAGGTAGGAAATGATCAGTCGCGAGCTGGGGTTTGCACTTGCTCCGCTATATAATCACTGCAGTTTGTCAACGTATGCAATGATCATCACTGACAACAAGTTGTTCAGACACCGGTGCCCATGAGCTTGCATCAAGTTTTGAAATCGCACGTTTCCAACCCCCCCGTTGAGGGCCACATTCGGTCGAAGGTGTGGCAGGTACGTAAAAAAGGAAATCCTGGTCCTGGTTTGCGTCCACGTTGTCATTTTGGGAGCTGTCCGTTGAGCACCACACATCGACTCGGGATGAAGGGTTGCCACAGGAGTATCGGGCAGCAGCGCACACTGCCAGCCCTGCATATTGGAGCATCGCGAACAGCACCGCGCAGGCGCATTGTCCTACGCGCATCAGCAGGCAGTGAGCCAAGCACTATCTACGACAAGCTCAAAGGCGAGTTGAGCTGTGCAATCCCACACATTGCCTTTGCTCAAGCCAGGACAAAGCAAGGAACGACTGCATGCTCTGCTGGGTCTAAAAATTGCACGCCTGAACGAATCCCACACCGTCCACTCAGACAGCACACATCTGCACACCCTCACCCAACAACCTGCATGCAAACATCAGGCACCCCTTCTGCTGGTATGCTGCAGATTTTACTGTTTATCGCGCTGGGTCAGGGGAACCAGTTCAACTGACCTCCTTATGGCAGGTAGGCTGTTCACAGTACAGGCCACGTCTTTTGTTGTCTTGTTTTCTTGCGCGGGCAGACGCACTACAGACGATCATCAAAGCCAATGTACAGTGGGTTCGATACCAGTGGGTTCGGAACGATATCTCCAGAAGGACAGTTGTGTCCTGGTGGTCACACGCCAACGTAAAATGTGTTATCGAATTGCCTCATGCAGCCGCGCTCTTTTGTATGTGGATGTGCATGTAACCCCCGTTGTATGTATACAGTCCCTGCGACAAGTCTCTGCAACCAACACCGCCACAGAAGCAGCTATACGTTGCCTCCACACCGATATTCCATTTCAAATAAATCTAGCCTAGCAGCACGTACTCACTCATCCACACTTTCAAGGCTCATAATGAAGACCACACACACACATCCTCCACGCCTTGCACTGCGCAAAAGGATGCCGCTGTGCTGCCTGGACGGCTTGCGACTTGCCATATGGCATGAAGAGCAGTACGATTGCACTCGGATTCAAGTCCTGGATACTCAAGATATGCTTGTGTGCCTCATTGCAGGCAACACCTGGTACGAAAGTGGTTCTACCGTTTCTGTCACACTTCGGTGACTTGACATCATGGGAGTACGGACAGAAACTGGTGAGGGCCTCTTACAACTATGTATTAGGCCTGGGCATGTCACAAACAGACAGTCAGGCAGCATCAAGCCTCTGACTCCAAGCGGAGCAGCCGCCATCTGGCCACCCATCGACTTGTTTGAATCTCTGTCCCCTGTTGCTTGTGAGAAGGGCAGGATGCACCACGGCTGATAGCTCTGCAAAGGTTGACACAGAAGCACACACCAAAGGCGTGACATTGAGCTAGGCACATCCGTACCCTTTTCTGATTACCAGCCTGCTTGCTGAACTCAGCGTGTTCGCCATAACACCAGCCAAGGGTCGACTGTGTGCTATCTGTAGGTGCGCGTCCTTCCCACCCTGGAGGCGTCCGGTGTCAAGGTCTTTGCCGTGGGGCTGGGCACACCCAGCAATGCACAGGTGAGCAGACAATGTACATGATCCTACAGCATGACAGGGCAGACACTCTAGTGCACCTAGGTCGTGGTAAACTGAGATTGTATCGTTCTTGTAAAGTGGACTTCCACATGTGTCCGGGTCAAAATCGGCATCGCTTCTCACACCTGCAGCGTATCAAGATGGGCAGAAACTACCATCATGTTCTGTTCTCGGAGCAAGGACGTTCACATGCTTCCGTGTCCAAGCAGGCTCCACAAGCATCACTACTGACCTCTGCTCACCAGCGGCCTGGCCTGTCCCCTCGCAGGAGTTTGCCAAGAACCTGCGGTTTCCAACGGAGAACCTGTTTGCCGAGCCCTCAGGGGCCCTTTACTCGTAAGTGCAGGGGCACAGGCCTGATTCACACAACGGGAGAGGGCCACAGAGGCCTACAAGCTGGACGGCATCAGATTGTGCAGTGAAGGGCACAGTCGGCAGTGCCAGTAGTGCATGGTGTGAGACACTTGCATGCAGGGTCACAACAGCGAGCACCAGCCCTGTTGTACCAACTCCAGCAGTTTGTATCTCGCTAAACCAGCTCTGTTGGACGGACATCCATCGTTCACCCACACAGGCACTGCCGACTGAGTGTAATGTGTGCATGCTGCCTGTACTTGAAGAAGGGAAAAGAGAAAGGAAGAGAACGGCGTATGTAAGTAGGCCGAGCAGTTCAGCCAATAGCTGCCTGTGCTGTACAGGGCGCTGTCAGACAAACATCAGGCATGAACTGACAAAGGCAATAAGGCTCAATGTGGTGGGTGCATGCTGCTTGCCCTGCACAGGGCGCTTGGCTTCAACCCAGGCTTCTTGCCAGACGTCGATATGTCGCCTTACGCCAAGCTGCTGCCCATGCTGGCCGGCATCGGCAGCCCGGGAACTGTGCAGGAGGTGCTGAGGGGCTACGTGGGCGACTCAGGGGCCAAGCCCGTGTTTGACAGCCCAACACCCTTCGATATCCTGGGCACTGGGTGGGTGAGAAGGAGTGAGGAGTAGCACATGACACATTTGATGCATGCGTGCCTTTCTGTGCCAAACTTCTGTGCCCACTTCTAATTTCTATGTGCAACCCTGTGTATAGAACTACTTTCTACGCCATGGTACAACCCTAGACATGTGTGTGCAGTCTGCTACTGCACCATGCATGTGCATCTTCATGCATAAATGCTTTGTGATGCATCTACTGTGTGCGCTGTAGCTATCATGAGCCTGTTTGCATGCCAGAGCGTAGCATGTGTGTGCCGAGCGCCCATGCAGGTACCAGAGGCCGTTTGAGCTTGCCACTCTGAGATTATTCAACATGATCGGCGTGTTGAGACAATGTGAGTTCAAGCGCTGGGTTGCTCATGCGTAAGTTCTGTGCATGTGGATAACGCACATGAGCGACTTGCACCAGTGGGTAGTGCATGCTGGGTGGATTAGCGTTGCAAGTGTTGCACCACTTCTGATGGCACACACGTGACCTCCAGGACAGACAGGGCTGTGATCAACGCACGCCCTTGAGATGCTAGACAAGGCATGCAGCACTGGCACGTGCAAGCAGTGCAAGCAGTTAAGCACTGATCCAACACCAACGTGACAATGGCACAAATTATGGCATATTTTTAATTGTTTGTGTTTCAGGGAAGGACCTGGCTCCGGGGGGCAACCTCCTGATTCAGCAGGGCGGCACGATTGCCTTTGACGGCCAGGAGGTCATCTTCAGGCACGATGACGAGGGGATCCTCAGGTAAGCCCAAAAATAAAACAAATAATCAGAACGATAATCAAAATCAATAATAACAATGACCACTTTTGAATAGCTCATTCGAGTTCAGCATCATTGAAATAATCACTGCACTTGCTCGATAAGTTACTTCTCCTCCTGGCTGGCTCCATGTCGCCTCCTGCCCTCACCCACCATGTAGCAATGGCGCCCGTACAGACCCATCGCATGCAACGTACCCACCCGTAAGGACTTGCATGCAACGGAAGCCTGTTCTCAGCGTTCTGGGTATCCTGTGTGGACACTCAACGTGACATGCGCATGACTGGCAGATGTCTCTGGGTGGTGTCATAAACCTAGCCTGGCCCCGGTATTTCACCTGTCTGATGTCCCTCACCGTGCCATCTGCTTGCAGGTACGCAGACGTTGACGCCCTGCTGCGAACAGTCCTGAAGGCCGAGGTGACGGACACTGTCACAGATGTCACAGTGGTGGAGGGAGGCAGCCTGTGAGCAAGACGCGTTGGACGAGCGGGTTCTGGTTGCAGCTAGCCCTACATCAGGCGTTCGAGGTCCAGTCCAGATACGAACGATGTACAACAGTCTTTCTGGAGCCGAGTGATCAAGTATGCTCAGTTGAAGGTACTGTGTGCCATGCTGAACAGTGCAGCACAAGTTAGCAGTCTCCCCGGACTGAGGGCCATGTAACACACACACACACACACACACACACACACACACACACACACAAGTGACTTGGCTACTGCACACGGACCTTGCCCCACAGACCGCCATCGGTGGTCGGCTGGTTTGACTGAGGGGCAAGGTCCGCCGTTCACCACTTAGGTACTGCACACGGGCCTTGCCCCACAGCAGTCTAAGACTGCCTTGTATCATCATCATCATCTACATCATCACCACTGCGTTTCAAAGAAAACCGAATCGGCTCAGGTGCAAGCTCGCTGGGGAGCAATCCTTATCGCTACCTAGCATTTGGGATGATGATTAAATCACACGGGCTGATGCACTACAGGCGATCATTGAAGCCAATGTGAAGTGGGTTTGATACCACTCAGAACGATATCCCCAGAAGGACAGGTGTGTCTTGCCATGCCAAAATGAGACGATTGAGATGCTGGGCTTGAAAATGATCACTCGCTTTGTTGAATGGTCACGATTGTTCCTTAAAACTGAATGCAACTCGGCCTCATAACACAGCATATACGATGTCTTTCGCTGAGATGCACCAGCTTTGAGCTGGTCCGTTGTGCAGACCGCTTCAGCCTGCGCTTCAGCACTGTGCAAGAGGATGCCGCTGTGCTGCCTGGACGTGGCTGTTATTTGATACCTGACATGTGGCCAAACCTGTGCACTTCTCCATACCATAGTAGGAATTTGGCTCTGGTGTAGATGGTAGACCGTTGAAGCGTGATGGTTTGCTTTTTGCTTTTGCCTGGCGGTGGTGTGTAAACATGGCATCACACATGTTGCGCACACAACTCTTCAGCAGCGCTGCTCATGCTCAGCAGGACAAATACACTGCGTAATGAGATAACAGATAGAAAACAGTGCTGCAGTGCTGGTGCTTGCGATTGAGTTTTCGATGATGCTGCAGTGAGGTTTCTCAAGCGTTCTGAGGTGCGGCGATGCTCGCCCGACATGGCAGCAGTAATAATCCAATGACTATACAAAGCGAACAGCAACATATGGCCATCTCCGCACTGCGTCGCGTACGTTTCCCGTACACGTACATGT
>QAXH01005158.1:0-10329 GCA_004335635.1 Chloromonas sp. AAM2
ATCCTGCATGGCATCTGCCTGGATGATTGCACATCTACCGTGCCGGTAGATGCTGATCTCTCCCACAGTGTTGACCCTATTCTTGGCTGGTGCAGGAAGTGGGCCGCGTGCTGGGCTGATCCATGCCAGTACAACCACCACACCATGCCGGCACATTACAGAGGGCATCGTCCGAACCTGCTGGCAACAAGTTCTGCTAGCAGTTAACTCGGAGATGGGTTCTCGGGTGTGACCTACATTAGGCGGCATGTGTCCAGTGCCCAATGAAGCGCTGCGGCTGTCTCAGTCGGGGGGTGGAGGGCTTGGCTACCTCCCCAAGGAGGCGGGTGGCCATGATGGCATCTGGAAGTGATAACCGCCTCAACTCAAAAAACCAGTAAGTTTGCCAGTTCTGGGACAATTCGTGTGTGCGACTCAGTAGTGGTGATATGCCTTCTGGGTTATCATGAATCCTTATGATGTGTATGGGTGCGACAGTCCCAAGCATTGACACGCACCTGTGAGCGCCGCAGCATCCCAAGCATCCCAAGCATGTGATGACCATAAAAGTGTGACCAACAAACAAGCCGCACAGCGCACTGGCAATCTGCTCAACATGAACACCACCTGACATGGAAGGGCGGTGCACAACGCCTGCTATCAGAGAGGACAGGTGTTTCTGTTACCATGATAAGAACCTGACATGTTTGTATCAAAAGGTCTTGATGCCTTCTGGTCGTGTCTTATCCGTGATACTAATAATGGCCATGTTGCTTGGGAGTGGCTGTCAAGCAGATAGTGCTGCTCCAAGTCAACCCGTCCTGGCAGCTGGAGCAGGCATGAGCAGCAAACAAGGAAGACACAGCCACTCCCAAGCAGACAAAGCCGGGGTTAAAGGTTGCAAGCCAAGGTTGTTGTGGGGGTGATTGTTGTAGGCCCTCCCTCCCTTCATTTCTCTTGTGGTTTGGCTCAGGCTCTTTTGTCGCTTGCTGCCGGGATCAGCATCTGCGTCTGTCGGACAAGCTGGGAGAAGTTTTTCTGTTGGCAACATATCTGCTTCTCATCGGTCGTTTTGTTTTACAGCCTGAGGTGCTAGGTGAGCCTTCAAACTTCCCCCAGGCGTTTGGACGGTCGGATCTGGCTGCGCAAGTTGCTCTCGTCTGAAAATGAGCCGAGACATCTGCCACGGTGTGCCCATTGCAGTCATCAGCTCACGAACAACTATTACAACGCCTGTCTGTACTCACGCTGCTAAGCTGGCTAGTGCCGGTGCACGTTTAAGGTTGGTTACGCTGACTCCTGCATGCATATTCAACCAAAAGTGCACGCCAGTAAGACAGCACCACCCCCCCAGTCCATCTACATCCCACACTTTCGGCGACAAGTGCATGCCATAAGTTTCCACAGGTGCCAATGATCAAATCAAATTGATCAAAAAGTGGTCAATCCCAGGTGCCTGAATCTGTTTTCACCTTGCCTGAGCTGGGTGGAACGGATGTTGAGGATTTTTGCTCTAAGAGCAGCCGGCGTTGGGCCAGATTGCATTCGGCACTCGCTTCACGCCTCGCTTCTTATAAAGCCTGAGTAGCTTTCGGCGGTTGGTGGGAATCCCGCTGATGGAGGCGGTCGGCGCCAACCTGAACTCAAAGGCCAGACCCGCCTGCTTTTGCGTCTCTATCTAAAATCGTGTTGGCCTGTACAGGTCAGTTTGGGGAGGTTTCGGGGATGCAATAAGTTTTGAAAACTGTCACGATGCTAACCTCCCGGCGACCGTGTCCAGAGGGGATTGCAAAACCGCACGGTCCCTGCCCCTGGAACGCTTGGCGCCGCATACCAGGGAGACTGGCGCGATTGTTACAGATTTTCCGACCGACATACTGTCATGTGGGACGCACGCTCGCGATGCTGGCATTGCATAATCCGTAGCCTTACATCGGACCACATGTTTAGCGTCGGCCCATCCCAGCCAGAAGAAACGGATTTGGCAAAGACGTTTCGTTCATTGTTCATTTTGTTTATCCTCCTCATTTATGCAACGCTGTTTTGAAGATTTTGATGATGCGCAACGCCTTGCCTGTGGCGGTGTGACAGTGCTCCGTCTGGGTCTTCGCGCTTTCTAGCCATCTATCGCAAGGCTGGCCGCACCGAGAACAGCGGATCTGGGCAAAGGTCATCGGTACATCTATTCCTCCTAGGAGGCTGATTGCCTCGTCCTCGAGCTTTGCTACTTGAAAGCGGACTGCTTGAAACAGCTATCTCGCAGAGGAAAGAAAGCGCCTTCAAGAGATGCCCAATCGCGATTGTTACGACGATGATGATACTGAAGAAGGGCGAAATGGAGAGGTGCGGATTGGGGTTGGGTTTTTTTATGCGGATGGCGCCTGCAACCGGCCGAGGTTATGCCATCGGGAAGACCTGGCGTGCCCCACCTGACCCAGTTGAAAGATGGTTGGCATTTGTCGAGATAGTGCTAGGATAGGCGGATGTGAATTATGTGTGGAAGCCCTAAGATTCTGCCAGAACGTGCATCAGTCTCTTGGGAGGCCCTCCTACAGTCTGGACCATGCACAGCCCCATTTACGAAATGAACTAGCGCCAGTAAGCATGTTGGCGGCCGTCAGAAGTTGTCAAGCTGACAGCAGGCAGGTCCTCTAACCTGCCACCAATGCTGGCATCTGAGTGCAGTGCATTAGCGTGCATTTTTATGTTCAAGCGACATAGCTTTGGATTGTATTTTGGCTGGTGGGCTCACATGATGGCAAGGATGGATAACTGCTCCTGCACCATGCTAGGCGTGGCACTGCAGTATTTAAAAATGACAGGCTGCTGGCTCTTCAAGACCAGAACTGCAGCGGTTTAATCCCGGGCTTACAATGGCCTGTTTAGTGTAATATAGTAAGTAGTAGTGGTGGATTGATGATGGCTGATGCCAGTTTCAAACTGTGATGATACGTCCAAACTGTGATGATACGTCCAACGTTGCAGCCTCACAGGAACACAGATTGCGTGAATGCCACAATCCACTCACATCAGTACCGCCGGTCGCATCCCTCCCTCCCAAGTATGTCTTGGCTCGTCGCGCTGTACAGTTGCGACGCTGGGGCAGCAAGAACAAGTGGGCTGAGGAGGAGCATGTGCGCCTGCTTCAACTGGTCGGCAAGCAAACCAACAAAACAATCAAGTGGCCGGATGTGGCCGAAGCACTCGGGACAGGCAGGACGTCAAAGCAGGTGCGCTGCTTTGTCCATGCAATTACACGTGATGTGGTTTGATTGCCTTCGACTGCCCGATCTTTCTTAGACGGATAATTCCCCTCAACAGTTAAATTCTCAGTGTGTGAGGACCCGAGGCAGCTGCCTTTCCTTTTCCACCCAAGTTGGGGTGTTAAGATTTCAGGCTAAAAATTGGTTTCACAGGCTTTTGCCCTCTCTTGATGACTTGCCCTCTCTTGTTTCAGCATAACGTGAATCATCTAGCAGTCAAACGGATGCAACGTACTGTCATTGTTGTGCTTGTTTCACCACGTGGTAAGGTTGCCTGCAATCCTGCTCTTGTAGCAATTGAAGTGCCACCATACATGACCTGGCCTGGTTCTTGCTTGTGTGCGCAGTGCCGCGAGAGATTTCTCAACGCCCGGTGAGCGGTGCACTTGAAGGTTTGGCTGTGCGAGTGACGATTTGTGATGCGTGGAAAATGGGGACAGTGCCTGGGTCTGTGCACCACGACCGTGAGTTCATTGGGTCTGATGCGTGTGGCCAGCTGGCGAGCTCCCAGGCCTGCACAGGAGCTGTTGCACCCACTGTTGATTCACATTGCACAACTGCAGTGCTTGTGGTGCAAGCATGATGGTGCAAGCATGTTGGTGCAAGATTTGTCAGTTGACCAGCTGCTGTCAGGAGCGCTTTGTCTGCAAACAGCGCATGTGCCACCTGAACTGCCATAGACTCACGAGGGCGACCTAGTTGTGCAATATGAAGTCAGCAAGCTGCGCTGACAAGTCCATGTAGCTGACCATTCGCGACCATTTCGCCTCAGACTTGCGTTTAAACTTTACAAGAGCCTCCCGTAAACTCGTAAGCAATACCTCCTGTAAACTCTTTGCTTTGCAATGTCATACCATACAGCACCTCGACACTTGCACTTCACCAACTACAAGTAACCTGCACGCTCAATTTGATGTGCTTGTCTTCTTCAGACCTGATGCCAAGAGGGGCGAATGGTCGGTCGCCGAGGAGGACCAGCTGGCTGAGCTGCATGGCACCCTCGGCCCGTGCTGGAGCCGCATGATGAACGAACACATGCCGCTGCGGTCTGAGAATGCACTCAAGAAGTACGTATCTGGCCTGGGCATAGTATGCATCAGCCAAACATGCTCGCATGTGTGCAGCACTGGCCACACTGAGTGCACCTTGCCATCGTTGTGATCACCACTGCCGTAGGCATACAGCTGTGCATAGGGTTGACATATGGGTGATCCTCTGGTTTGGTCTGAGACTTAGCAACCAATTTGTCGAATACCACGCCTCCTGCTCCTGCGCATGCACATGGTTGTCGTAATGCTGCCGCGAGCATCTCTCTGACCACTGACCTCTGACAACCTTGTTCCTCCTCAATTGCCCGCAGCCACTACAATGCGTTGATGCGCTGCAAGACTTTGAACAGTCGCCCCGAGTCGCTGCTTACTAACTACGTCGCGTTCATCAAGGCAGGCTGGGCAATGGGGTCAGGCACCCTTGAAGAGGCGCGACGATTGTACGTTTCACGGAAAGCAGCCTCGGAAGAGGGGCTGGCGCTGCCTCCGTTGACCGACACAGTGAGCAAGATCCCTCGAGAGACGGACGAGGCTGCTCTGGATCCTGCCAAGAAGGCCGTGTTGGACGCCGCTCTCGCGTTGGCCACGTCGGTAGCGGCTGCTCGCAGGCAGGAGTGGACCCGGGACTCTGCCCAGGGGATGAGACCAACTGTGAGTCGTGCTTGGCAGAGACTTTCCGACCTTCTCCTCTTTGTCCTGGCTTGGATGGTGCTGCCAGGCAGACAAGCAAATGGAGCGACGGGTACGAAAGTTACGACTTGCCCGCAAGCTCCGGCACAGCTTCATCGCTTCTGCTTAACTCGTGCTCACTCGACCCACCTTGTTAATAACTGTTGTTTTTACACGGGTTTGACGCGTGAAGTGGATCGAGTACAACTGGCTGTAGAGGGGCAGCTGAGCAGCACGTCATGCCGAAGTAATTGCTTACGCGCACAGTTGTGCAAAGCGTTGAATCTCAGCAGCATTTGTGCCTGAGTTTGATGTGCCGACTGCCAAAAGGCATAGCGATCCAAATCGATATGTCCCTTGGTAACAGATAATCCAAGTTTGAAATATTTAGCCGTAACTTTTGTGCTGCAGCAAGAAGCTACTGGAAAGTCCCGGAGATCACCAAAGAAGCAAGGCATGGACACGGAGGCGAAGCAACAGGCAGGCCAAGTGATGGAACGGCCAGGGGCCACCGCTGAGCTCCTCTCATATGCACCACAACACGTCAATCAGGCCAATGCTGCACAGATTTCAGTCCCAGCACACGTAAACCCGGTCAACTCCCACTGGAATCAGCCGCAGGAGTACGCAACCTTCCGGCATGACACCAATGCGAACGGAAACACAGGGCCGCTGCACTGCAGCGCTATCGCTTCCACCACCCTTGCATCAAACGTTGTGTACAGCAACAGTGGCACCCAGCCACCTGCCTTGTTCTATGGGGCCGACGCCCTGACCAACATCCGCATGCCTCTGGACAAGTGTGGTAGCCCTCACGCTACCGCCACTGTACTGCCAGCCTCTGTTACCACTAACACCCTGGTATCACCCTCTGCCGCCACTACCACTACCCTGATTGCCCCTGGTGTGCCCACCCAGCTTCTGGTGTCTACGCACAGCGGTGGTGTTCTCGCCAACACCCACACTGTAGTTTACAGCGGCGGAGCAGGCACCGCCACCTGCCATCCGCACGCAGTACAGACCAGCGCTGCCAATCTTCAACCACCACCTAAAGTGTACACAAGCGTGTCCAGTATCCACGGCAAGCCGGGGCTGTATGCTGTGAGTGGCTCTGGCGCCTCAGTAAGCGCCAGCTCCGGCCATGCATGGTCCTGCCACTGCGACACCGAGTGCCAGCTGAGGATCAGCAGCCTGCCTGAAAGCGCTGGACGCGGCTACTATGCGTGCAGCAAGGCACCAAACGTAAGTCAAGTCGGTCGAATGCATGTCAACCATGTGGTGGCTGTTGCCATGCACAAGAAGCTGTTGGGTGTGCTTCAGCCGGCATTCTGCATGCGTTCTTGCGCGTGTGCTTGATGTCTGCTGGCAATGTGATGGACCTTACCATGTCAATGTGTGCATCGCCACCGGCGTGCTATGAGCCAATACGCCAGCAGTGTGACTGATGGTGTCTGCATGTTGAGTTCACGGGGAGGTAGTCCACCGTGTTGCTTCTTGTCAGAGACCACTTAGACCTGCCTTATCCATGCAGGACCCCACACGCTGCCAATTCTTTGCATGGGAGGATGCCTTGGGAGGCCAGGCAGGAGCTGTCCCATTCAAAGCCACTGACACAAGCACCAAGCAGCCCTACCGTGGGGATGATGGCCCAACTGCTCCTTTGAAGAAACAGTGCTTGTCTGCACCCCATGCCGACCCAACCAGTGAGTGTGACAAATGCACCAACGCTGAGCAGAGGACATGCCAAGAACTTACAGTGCGAGGTTCATAGAATTGTTCAGCGGAACCCTGCCTCGAAAGAAACTCTTGTACCCTGGCGTAGACAAGTATGAATGCAAGTGGTTGTCTTGAAAGGCTGAGCACAAAACAATACTGACTCCTGCATCGCCTTTGAAATGAAAGTACTGCAGAGATTTGTGCGCACACATTCGGCATGGCCTTTGGGGTCTGGTTTTTAAAGCCTGCCATGCACCAGTCTTCATGCCTTGCCCTGCACTGCTGCAGGCTCGTACGCCAACGGTATGCGCCATGAAGCACTGCAGCAGCGCACAACACCCACCATGCCGCAGCTGCAGCAGCCACCCAGCTCTGCCATCGCATGGGAACAACAGCGGCCAGCCGGTCTTCAGGCCGTGTGGCAGCAGTGGCCCCCAGCAGAGCAGCAGAAGATTTCCTATCAGGCACCTAGCCAGCAAGAACCGAGGCAGGCCCAGCCAGTGCCCCAGAATGCTCCCTTGAAACGGTTTTCTGGACCAGAAAACCCAGTGGGCAGCCTTCCACCAGCCCAGCAGATCATTTGGCAGCAAGCGATTGGACATGACCAGGCACCTGCCCAGCAGGTGCTATGGCACCTGACACCTGGTCAGCCAAGTCCATGGGAGCAGCAGCCGGCAGCTCAGCAGGTTGTGTGGCATGTGTCTGGGCAGCAGGGGCAGTGGGCGCAGGCAGCACCAGCCCAGCAGGTCACATGGCAGCAGGCGGCAGAGCAGCAGGCCACGTGGGCACCACCACCCGCTGAGCAAATGAAATGGCAGCAGCTGCCTGACCAACCGGTGTCATCACATGAAGGAGGTGCTGGTTCGTTTGAGCCTGTGCTGGTGCAATCAACCTCCATGCATCCGGCATCAACGGATACAGTGGTTGCAAGGCCCCAGCTGCTGCCGGTTCTGTACAGCCAGACGCAGACTGCTAATGGCTATGTACAGTCCTGGGGAGGTGGTGGCACCCAGCAACAACACGGCAGCAGTCAAGTCATGCACACCCTGCCACCCGGGCACGCCATACCACCTGGTGCCACCATAGTCTACCTGAGCCCAGCATCAGGCTACCACGTGCAGCAGGCCACAGTGAGGCAGGGCACCTACCTGGCTTAGCAAATGAGTATTACGCAACGTGTCTTCGCGGGGTCAGGAAGCGGGGAGTGCTCGGGAGGACCTAGTGGGCTGGTGTTAAGGCATATCAATTAGACCGGCTTATCAATTCACATCAAGGTGGTCACACAAAGTACGCACAGGACAGCTACCAGAACACCTTACTCAGAAGATTTCGATTCGATCATGTGTTGTTTGAAATAAAGCCATACCCTAAGTCCCAGGCAAAAAGAAACTGGAGCAGCAATGGAACGGCATTGCGTATTGTCCTTGGATCCTAAAAGCGGATCAACAAACCCGACAGATACAGCAAGTGCTGGTTGCTGTGCCACCTAATAAGGTACGTGCTGCTTGCAGCCGTGTGTCATGGTCGCATTGCTTGTTGGGCCAGCTTGCCGCAATTTGAACTTGAAAGAGCTCGTGGTATAATGCTTCCCTTGAATGTTCCACTCGGAACACCATGACCTTACTGAAAGTGAGAGGACAACTCATGTGTACACATGACTCCAGTGCATGCGCATGTGCGACCAACGCACAAACCTCTTCACTCTTTACTTTTTTTTGAACCAATGTCTTTTGTGGTCAGTCCATTGCCTCCTCAACTGCTTTACAGTGCACACTGGACAGCCTGCACCTTTGACATCATTTTTTGGGCAGTCCTTCTGCCAGGGCTCGTGGAGGCAAAACGCCCTTGCTTAATCTCACTCTTGTTCGTTTCAATCTTTTGACGTGCAGCCTGTTCAGCATGTATGAACAGCTGCCAAGCAAATAAAAGAGGCACACCGCCCCGGATTCTGCACTTGATTACAGTCATAAACTTTGCCTGGGCCACTACACAGGCACGCTCACAGACGGACGGTAAAGTCTGTAGAACAGGACAGAGGCCTACTTGGGAGTGATGCGCAGACCGCGGGTTAAGCTTAACGTACCTGGAGCCACGCCAACCTGCCCGCCTGTATGTAAGACTTGCACGTGTTCAATAAATGCATGGGCAAGGTTGTAGACTGATGGCGACGTCTGCATGCAGGCATCAGCATCAATGCCGCACAGCCGCAGATTTTCTTTTGCAGCGTGGTTTTCGTGCAACGTCAGGTCAGAGTACAAGGTCTGCTGAACCCATCAGGCTAACACAGAATAAAGAAGTTTGCCAGTTCTGGGACAGCTCTTGGGGGTATCACTGACGCCAGTGTTGTGAGCACGTGTTGTGGGGGGTCAAGTTTGCTAGGAGCTCACTGTGATGTGTGCGGTTGTGTTTCACAGGGTTTGTAACCACAGTGTTTGTGTCAACAAACCATGGGTGTGTATATGGTGTGTATATGGATGTCTCGTAACGGCTCAGGATTTGTTCACCCATTGGTACACTTTTACATGAAGTATAGCTGCTTGATACAATTTCACATGATGTGTAGCTGGAAATTATGTCAATGGTTAGTAGTTTAGCAAATCTAGGTTGCATGCGAGGAATCACACCAAAAACACGGCCTCAATCCAAGACCCACCGAGTCACTCACTATTACAAAGCCCTACACTGGTTTTAGTGGCGTTCTTAAGAAGTGTCCCAGAACTGGCAAACATCTTTTTTCATTAATTCTGACTCTGCAGTAAGAATGGCCTCGCCGCTTTATGAATTTGTGCCTTAACGAACAGCAAACGCGTGTCTGCTCAGTTGTTCAGGGTCATATGGTGTGAGTTCAGGTCGTTATATGGTGTGAGAAACTGGCTGTGTGCCCGATGATCTCTGATCTCCAACAGTAGTTGCAGAGGTATCACGCTCGTCATTTCAGCTGCGATGGGGAGCGTATGGGACTTCTACAAGACCTTCAATGATTTGTTCTTCGCGGTCTTGGTGGGATCGTGCGTCTTGCCGCCTCATGCTTGGGCTGAGCATGCAGCACCAAATCGTGGGCCACCATCTGCCGTTGAATCGCCCAAACTGACCAGTTCCTGAGCCCACATGCAATTGCTCGCACAATAACCGTACCATCCATGATCATCAGCAGATCAACAAGCAATAGTGCTCGATCCTCGACTTGGCAGGCTCAACACAGCCCAAAAAAAAGAAGTTTGCCAGTTCTGGGACAGTTTGTGTGAATAGGTCTGTAATACCGCCAGGAACCACTGTGTGTCAGTAAAACATGTATATGTGCGTGTGTGTGAACCGCACATGGGGTGAACAGCGGGGTGAATAGCGCATGTTGTGGTAGACGGTGCTTTGCCACTTCTGGGACAGCAAGCCAGGACTAGTTGTAGGACTAGGACAAGCCCTTCCTACACTACAGGAAGTGTAGTGTCAAAAGACAAAATGGGTGTGTGACCCGTCTGACCGGTAAACTGCTCTACCAACATGCAATGTCTTTACACACACGTCACCACACTAGTTCCAGCGGTGTCCACAACGATTGTCCCAGGACTGGCACTCAGTCGACTCCTCTACATCATCATCATCATCATTACATGGCTTTTCATGGTTCAACCCACGGTGCTGCAGCTAGACACAAT
>QAXH01005158.1:10493-21857 GCA_004335635.1 Chloromonas sp. AAM2
AGCCACCTGAGCCTGTGTGTTCTGAGCAGGGCAGTAATGGCAGGTTGATGAGTTCTGGCGTAGAGGTCAGCATTGCTGATCACCTCTGGCCTCCTCTACATGGTGGGCGAAAAATGTAATTTATCATCAAGGACAGATGAAAACACACAGGTTGCAGTGCAGACTGTCCCAGAACTTTTTTTTGTATTGTTTGTAAGACTTGGAAAGCTTTGAATGAGTTCATGATGACATAGCAAGGGATTGGATGGCGGAGCGCACATCATCAATTAACACAAATGACACAGCTTGATATTCAAGTGTTGTTCAAGCGCACGCTCCATTTTGCCCTCAAAACAAGGACTGTTGAACCTTTATTCAGTCTTGGCACGTGACTCACTATCAAATCTGTTGCTGCTGAACAGGGCCTGCTTGTCACTGCCCTGCTGCCCTGTGCCCATCCACATGCCTGACCCGCGCAACCACCCATCCAGCACCAGGCGTGTCAGCACTATGGAGACAGGAAAGGATAGCAGCCACCAGTACAGGGCGGGCACAGCTGCGTTTGAAACCACCAAGACGCCAGGAACTTCCACAACAGTCACTGCTGTGACAATAGCACTGGGCAGGAAGGCGACGGCCTGAAGCTGCGAGCGCAAGCAACAGACAAGTCGGCCAGGTGAGGGCACAGGGGAGAAAGGAATTGTGAAGCTGCAGTATCAATTTGCATTTCCACAGCACAGGCATGCTCACTGTGCCAGCGCAGATCCATGAGCATAGATAGGCACATTGTAGCGGGTGCATGTGTGTGGAGCACACGTCTCTGTGCTGTGGTGTATAGGGTGTACAGGCCAATGCTGCAAGCACAAACATGTTCGATCTCTCGAATTTGTTATCGCGATATGGGCTAAGAGCACTCATGAGGGTTGCGTGTCTGGCTAGCAATTTCAACAAGCATTTCCACGCACCTGCTCTGAGCAGCCAACCACGATGTGTGCTGAGAGACTCACGCCAGGAATCTGAGTTTGCCTGTTCAGGCCCTCGGGCACAGCGATCAACCCCACGCCCATTGCCACCTCCAAAAACACCCGCAGGAGCAAGGCATTGGCTGCAGCCGGGCTGCATGTGCGCACTCGGCCGCTCAAACGCGCACGTGCATGGTGGACCGCCACCAGCAGATGCTGCCAAAACCATGGCACCAGCATGGCTGCATGCAGCCAGTCTGTGCGGCCACGAATTGCCGACATCAGCCCGCTGACTGCCACCAGGCACATGAAGGTGCTCATCAGCGCCTGCACTCCCGCCAGATAGCCGCGCAGCCACATGCGGTAGCCGCTCTCACACATGTGACACTCGTACCCCACAGCAGCATAGCGCAGCAGACGCAGCCATGCTATTGCCGTGCTGCCTGCGGCCCTCTCTGGCTTGGTTGCAGCTTTGCTGGCGGGTCCAATTCCAGTGCAACAGCTACTGCTGACAGTGCGCATGTACGAATGCTGCTGTTTGAAGCAAGTGGCCAGCACGGCCATCCCCCTGGCGTTGGCAAACGCTGACAGGGCTTGACCCAACAGTTGATGTTTTGAGGGCGTAAGCACAGGAGGCAGCCAGGCACTCTCAGCCTTGAGCGTCGCACACCGACCACTGACGCGTGCGCAGCGCTTGACTTCTTCCAGCCATATGCATAAATCTCGCATGAAAGTGCTGTGGCTGTCCAGCACGTTCGCAGCTAGAGCCTCATGCTCCTGCCATAAGTGCACTACCGTAGCTTGGAGTTCGGCCATGCCCCTGGTTGTCACATCCGCTCCTGCACCCCACCATGTGCACTGGCCTGCTGTGCTGCGGCTGGCGTCTGCATGTGCTGTGCTATGCTGTGATGGAATGGTGCCGGACGGTGAAACAGCAACAGTGTACGCCGAGTCTATGAGCATGTCCCCCTGCCACAGTTCCAGTGCGATGGGCTGCATCAGGTTGAGTTGCGCTCCTGGGTGGTGTGCTGGCCAGGCAGCGGTGGCGGGTGGCGGGCTCACTGCCACACTGGCCAGTGTCAGAGCGCCATGGCGGCCCAGGCTTGACACGCGGGTGGGCAGGTAGGTGCCACCACAATGGGCAAGCACTTGGAATGGGGTGGCGTCTCCGTCATCACTCGTTGATGCTGTGCTACTGCTGCTGCCGCTGCTGCTGCTGGCGCTGCTGGTACCAGTGTTGGGTGGCACATCTCGCCAGGGTGGTGATGCTAGTGCATGTTGGCCTGGTGGTATGGGTGCCCAGCCGTCACCCAATGCAATGTTGCATGCCAGACCCCATAGCTGCACATGCAGATGCACTGCGGCATGCATGTCATCAGCAGTGACAGATGCCATGTGTGTTCCTGCGTCTGGTGCCGATATAATCAAACCAAGCTTGGGCGGTGGCAAGACGTTGTTGAGCACTGCTTCAGGACGTTCCACGTGCATCTGCCATCCCTCATCGCCCCCACTGCCTGTGTGGAAACAGCTGACAGCAGCATCGCCAAACTGGATGCGTATGTGCTCGCCAGAAGAGACACGGCCTGCTGCACGCTGCTGCATCACCTCATGCAGAAGGGGCAGCAGTGTCTGAGCAACCTGCCGACCTGTGTCACCGGCACTGCTGGCTGGAGCGGCAAACTGCGGCCCCAACACGTCAGCAAACAACACGTCGAGTGTGATCTGAACACAGCCACGCCTCAAGGCACTTCCAGTCACCTGCAGTTGCCTTGCGACCCTGCACGATCCAACACAGCAAGCAGGCACAGGCTCAAGCGAAGCCAGAAGGCTTGATTTCTGGGCAGGACGGCGCTGAACCAAACCAGCGCCAACTGCACAACTCGCCCGTGAGATGCAAGTACATTGCTCAAGATTTCAGGTACTCAAGGGAGCGAACCCATGCACTGACCGCAGGCTGTGTGCAGGGCTTCCTGATGGGCAGCAAGGTACATGCAGCTAGGCCCATGCACTGTGCGGCCTAGGGCGTCTTAACAGTCACGCACTACACACGCTCTTTTGTTTTACCACCCACCTAGTGTCAGCCAGGACCGATCTCATGTCCAGCATCAGTCCAGACGGAAGGTCTTCAGGCTCGGCGTTGATCTTGACGCAAACCTGTGGCACAGAGTTCGGAACGGGATGAGTAATGGACCGACAAAGTGCACAATCCTTCAACAGTCCGCAGGACTGCAATCCAACAATAACAATCCAATCCAACAGTCATGAGGCCTGACAACTGCAACAGATGCACCCATTTAGCGAGAAGCGTCAGAGACTGAAAAGCAGGAGCGGTAAACCTCTGCTGACTCACTGACAATTCCATTCTAACTCATTCCCTTCACCTGACTGAGACAAAAAAAGAGATGTTTGCCAGTTCTGGGACAATTTGACAGGTTCCTGTGGTGACTGTTCTTGTGTCCTGATGTATTGACTGATGGGAATGTTCAAATGTCGTTCTCTTGTTCGCTGTCATGATGTAAGATCAGGCTGTCTTCTTGAGCAGCTGCAAAGTGTCTTCTTGACACCTCATTGCAGCCATCTCTCCTCAACGCGCCTAGACTCACTTTCATAAGTGGTCCGAGGCATGAGACGTACAGATCAGGACTGCTGGGGGCCTCCAGCGTATGCACAGGGGACGCAACATGTGCACCCACTGACGGCTGCTTTGTCTGTGCGCTGCTTGTTGGAGCTGTTGGGCCATCTGCTGCATCGGTTGCATTGCTACACGCATTGATGGCCTGCGCCTTGCTGCTGGTGTGCAGCTGGCTGTCACCATGCAGCTGGCTGTCAGAACGTGGAGGCTTGCCTTTTGCACTAGGTTGTCCCTGGGCTGCGGCTGTGCTGCCCCGTGTGTTGCTGACAGCCTGATGTACTGGCACGTGGGGCTTGAGCAGGCTACCCAGCAGCAGTGGTGCAACCACTACGCTCATCAGCAGCAAGAGCACGCGGGTGGGTGAGAACCAGCTGGGCACGTGCACTATCGCATGTGCCGTCGATAGCAGGCTGTGCAGCAGGCCCATCAGAAGGGCAGCCCAGGAAGGCAGCAGCGACCTCGTTTGCATCTGCAATGAATACGCAGAGACGAGACAGGTTGTGAGGGCACTGTGCTGCATGGTTTTCCCCCTGACACAACTACTCACGTGGCAGCGGCTGTCACCGTACCGTGGTCACTGTCCATTCTACAAGGATCCTAAGCCAGGGCACGTCTAGTCCCCTTGAATTCTTTGTGATAAGCGCATCCGCCTATTGCATGAGACTGGTCTGTAGAATTGTCGATTGTACCTTGCCCAAGGTCTTCTGACGGTCATTGCGTAAGGTTTCCTATACTGCTATGTTGCATGCCGGTCTTAAAAGGGAATGGGTTCGTAACACATGTTTGAAACTCCTCGTTCAAGACAGAATTGAAGGGACAATTCTGGGCAATCCACTAAAACGTGTGCCTGTCCTGCCCTTTGTCAGTTGCGTGGTTGGGCTGCGCTGTACAAATGTCCTTAAGCTGCACAATGCACTGCTGGCTCACCTGCCCTTGGAGAGTGATGCAGAACACTAGTACGTAAAGCGATCCGGATCCGTTCAAGTACAGTTGCCTGTAATGGGGAGGTATCTCCTCTTGCAGCGTGCTCCATGCAATGTAGGCCAGTGTAGCGACCCACAGCCCAAGGGACATCCACGCGGTCAGCTTGGATGCTGAACGTGACAAGCCCAGCCAAAGGCAGCTGAGCCTCCATAGCACAAGAAATATGACGCACGCGTAGTGAAGTGTAGAATCGTAGCCTTGCGAGGCCACCTCCAACGATTTCTGTAAGCTGGTGCCCCACAGCGCCAGGCAGCAAGTAGGTAGAGCTAGCAAGATGGCTGCCAGGCACGTCTGTGTGTGCATGGTGGGCTGCAAGGGTTTGCACGGATTCAAGTTTTGGAAAGATCGCACGGGCTACAAGTCGGTGGAACGAACGATCGAAGGAACGATCACATGGGCTACAAATCGAAGGAACGATCGAAGGAACGAATGGAAGAAACGGCGGCTCAAACTGTGAGGTGAGCAGCGCCTCTACAGCCGCAGTGTTGCCATCTGTTTCAACTACTGTGCGGTGTGCGAGGAGGCGGGAACGGTTCGTAATGGACTTGCCAGATTGGCACACTGACGACCTGTGGCACAGACTGCGGGGATGAGTAATGGACCGAGGAAGTGCACAATCCTTCAATACTCCGCAGGACTGCATCCGATCCAACAGTCATGAGGCCTGACAACTGCAACAGAACTGTAGCAGAGAAACTCCCTCGAACACTCGTGATGACGACATGTCTCGCTCCTGACGCCTCAAAGTCCCCACTGGCATCATGCGCATGTTCCCGCATGACATTGCCTTGCTAGTGCGGCAGTGGACTGGACAGGCCTCGACAGCCAATCAGTTGGCAGCCGTCCACGTTTTGCATGTGTCACGCCATGCAGCTGGGACTGGCGGTGCAGCTCCATGCAGCTCAGACAGTTGTGCGCTGGTGTGCAGCTTCCACTACGCACATGAAACCATGGACGTGCTCGATGCATTGGGCATGGGGTTGAGTGGTTGCGGCAGAAAATGTATGCGAAACCCGGCCTCATACCCGTCACTGTCTTGCAGGCGCTCTGGATACCCACACGCCTAAGCGAGCTATGTGTTGCTATGCCTGAGGATCTGAGTACTGGGATGGTGTAATGAGTTAACTGTTTGCACTCGGTGTGACGAGCTGTTCAGGATTCCAGGCTGTTCTGGTACGGGCAGTAGCGGTGTCAAAAGGCATTAGAAAGCGTTCGGCAACACAGCTTACCGCTGTAGTTGGCAAATGCCAGGCAACACACACTGTCCACGTAGCGACTGCTGGGGTAAAACAATCAACCTCCAGCACCATGACATGGTGCCTGGCTTGGTGTTGCATGCAGCTTGGTGTTGAGCCACCTCCTTGCTTCTTATCACAGTCTAATACCTTGCATGGGATGCATTAAACGTGCAATGACGTTCTCATGCGCCAATGCCGTGCAGGGCCCTTTCAAAAACTGCCGATATAAGTGGGCCATGCCCAGAATCCTATCATTCATGAGCCTGAGTCGGCTGGTGACAATGCCCGCAAAGCGCATGTGGAGCCAGGACCTTAGACGCCAAAGGTCAGCATTGGTTGTTTGATCTGCAACTTGTACAAGCACTTGTCACCTGCTCAAGTCTTGCCACACCAAACGTAGGCTGGGTATCAGCGAATTAGTCTTCTTGTAAGGTAGGAGTGCACATTAGAAAGCAGCAGGGCATTACCGGAGATTTGTTTCTAAACGGGCTCCCGGTAATGTGATTTTCCACTTTACAGGCTGCACTTTTTGGCCCCAGTAAAGTGGTGGCCAGCTCAGGCCAGCAGGTTACGGGGTCTCGGTGACTGATTTGCAACATTACAGGCTCCATATAAAACGGGAAACGCTTCCCTGCAGTCACTGGAGTGTCCATTCCATACCTAGTGTTCACAACGCCTGTTGCTTCTGTACCTCCATTGCTTCAGCCTCTCTCATCAAGTCATCCTCCTCGTCTCCAGCCTCATCATCATCCACCTCGCAATGCACCAGCTCAATCTCGTAATCCTCATTTGCCAACCCAGCCTCATCATCCCACAGTGGCTCGTCATCATCATCATCATCATCATCATCATCATCATCATCATCATTAATGATCGCATCAGCCTCGTTCCCATCTTGCACGTCAAGGCCAAATGCGGTGGCAATCTCTGCCTGCTCTTCTTCCCCCAACACAACTTCTGCGGTGTGGAACTTGGCCACAGCCTCATGCAATGCTCTAGCCATGGGCGTAACATGGTCTGCACTGTCCCATGCCCTCCTCCATCCACCTCCCAAAGCTTGATAGCCTCCATCACTATGTCACTATCTTCTTTGCCAATCTTTCACAGCACGTGTGCACAAGGACTCTTGTACTGCAAACATTGAATCAATCGCGACACACTTATTAAGGGGAATTTCGCCATGTCAGCAAGGGCTGGTGAGTCCCTTGTGGTGATCAAACCCCGGAGCACCTTCATAAGCGCCCCATTAGCAAAATAAATGAAATCAAATCATCACAAGCACTCTCAATGCCTAGACTGCTCTGCCAAATGCGCAGATTGTCAATGTATGCGAGCTGACAAATGTCATGTTCAGATTGTCAGTGCATTTCATCACTTGAGCATTTCAACATGCTCAGTGTTCAGACCGATCCGCCAAATGTGCAGATTGTGTTCGATTGGCGTCCTCCAAGGCGAAGAGGACGCACATAGGGCGCTGGTGTCGATATGTAGCCATAGGATTGACAGGTTACAGAGTCGTTATTCTCACTCTGACGTCACTCTGACAAAACAAGCTCAGGCTATTCACACACCAGCCCAAGACTGAGGCTACCACACACCAGTTCAGGATTCAGGCTACCACACCAGCTCAGGACAGCCGATGACAGCCGCTGATGAGCACCATCGTGTGCCTCATTGGCATCAGCCTGCACTTCGGGGGCTCACACGGTTCAAATGACTGTTTGGCAGGAATTGGTTGAAAACTGTTTGGCAGGGATTGGCTGCAGGCAGCATTGCTGTTGCCCTGGATATTGCAGCATGCACTGGTAGTTGCTCACCATGCATTTTGGTGCACCTGGCCAATAAGACCAGCACAAGTAACAAGAGCCTCGGCATTGTGGATGCATTTTGCTGGTCTGGACTGCTCGTCTGTGAAATGTCCAACTAAAGTGGCCAGCACCACACACCGAACCAAACCCTACCAAAGAGGCAACTTGGCCCTGAGCAACACTGATCTTACCTGAGCATTACCAAGACATTGAAATCAGCATGGACTCTGGAAAACGCCCTGGAAACAGCCTGGACGCGGAAAACGTTGCAGTCTGCACTGCATTGCTGCAATGATGGTGACTGAGCACGCATGGGCTGTTGCAATGCACTTTGATGTCGCAGCTTTGCAATTCACTTCCGAGGCGAGCAACGGTGTACGGGTGTGCAACGGACTCATGCCAAAACACAATGATGTCATAGATTTCGTTGGACCTGGAGGACGACTGACCTGTCATCTGTTCCAGCTTAGCAGGAGTGATGGTTAAACGTGCGTCTTTTGACAAGGTTGTCATTTCTGGCAGTCCTGACGTGGTCACTTCATGGCCCGAATCCGATCCACTGGCCTGTTTGGAATTTCCAATGCGCCCAACAGAAGCAGAAGCGCCATGCACAGCTGCAGCAGGAACGTATACGGCAGAAGAGTAAACGACGAAGCTTTGTGTACAGGGCGCATGCTCGACATGTATGCGACCAACATGGGCCGGAAGAGATCATGGGAATAAAAAACTAGGTTAGGGTAAGGCAAGGGTTAGGTTGAAGGACGTGTCACTCACAGACTTGTAAACGAAGCTACATAGAAAGATTTTGATTAGCATCTTATGATTAACATGTATTGCCCTAATGCGTGCTTGGGCAGGCGCGTATTGTGAACGGCCTGCTTGGGCTAGCAATTCAAAGCGCCCACCTAACTTTCTAGCTGGCCAGTGCAAAGCGCTGACTGGCAGCGGGATGGGCAGCGCGTAAGCCATCCAATGCCGCTTTGAAAACCTGGTGTGAGTGTGAGCAAGGCGCCGACCCGACGTGGCAACTATACAAAACGCCGAATTGAAAAATCTCTTCACGACCTTCCTATGCGCTACTATGGATACTATGGAATATGTGCCTGCTTGGCACGCATACCGCCACGGTACAGCGAGATATACCTCAGACCTGGTGCAGTCACGGTGATTTGTTTTGAACAGTCACATTGGGACCGGATGGTCCCTGGCGCGGGCATGGAGAACACCGGCCTCGAAAAGGACGCACAGCCAATGCCCGAGACAAGCTTCTGCTGTTCCTCGAAGAGCCCTAGTACTCAGCCCTTGTCCAGGACAAAGCAAACCTACCCAGTACAGGCCATCCTGTTGGCCGGCGCTTTGCTCTTGCCCTCCGGTTGCTTGGCAGTGTGGGCAGGCTTGCAGAGCGCAGCATGGAAGCAAGCCCGGGTGGATGTGGGCTTCTTTCTCTTCATTCTCTTCTGGAGGGCCGCATGCATGTGCAGCTGCTTTGGTTTGGTGCTGAGCCCCGCCCACAAGCTCAAAGATCAGATGGCACTTGTAGTCTGGACAGTGAAAACAGTGTACTTTGCCTGGAACGTCGTTCGGCCAAGTCTGTTGCCTGTTTTCAAGAGCATGTACTCAAGTGGAAGTATCTACTTGATGACATGCCTCGCATCGCTCAGCGACCAGGTGAGCCAGTCTGCATGGGGCAGGATTTAGGTGCACGAGGCAATGCATGATGATAGCTCATAGCTGCGGTCAATGTCTGTGCATTGGCATGGTCTGTTATACCAGTGACGCATGGGGCCGACCATACCCTGGCCTTTGAAGCGAGGCATGCACGCACAAACGTACCAGGGTACATAGTGTCTGCTACATTTCAGCATCGTGCTGGCTCATGCCACAACGTGGAAGCAGGGTCAGCAAGTCTGTAGTCAACAATGGTCCGGCAGCCATGCGAAGCGTTGATGCAGCGTCGCAGTCAAGGCCGCGAGATTTCTTGACACGGCTGCCTATGCACTACCTGCCTGCCTGCAGTCCCACGCGCGTGAGCTGCTTTCACCATGGGCCCGACTTTGCATGACTGTAGTTCATGCCATTCTGATCGGCGCCGTGGGATCTGTCCATCTTCCTGGCTGGTTCACCCCCACCCACGTACTGCTACTGCTGGCCAGTACACATGGACCTCATCTTCTGCTTTGGCGCTGGCGGCCCAACACGGCAGCACCCCATGCTGCCCAAGTGCCACAAATGATGAGAACCAGGAAGGGCCAGGGCTTGAGCGGCCAGCAGGATGACCTATGCCTGGAACAGAAAGGCACTCACACTTGCAAGCAGCAGCACAGCTCAGCAGGCCACAGCACAGTGCACGATCTCCCTGAAGACGTGGCATGTGAGCAGTTGGCAGCTAACACCACACAGGCAAAAACCATCCCCCACAGCACTGGTTCTATTGGCGCACAGCAGCAGCAGCAGCAGGATATGGCTGCCAGTCCACAGCGCTCACCTTCACATGCAGGCAGGAAAGTTTATGTATCACGCCTGGGACGACCAATCAAGGTAAAGGATGCTGTTTGCAGTGCAGTTGATATGGCAGGCAGGGCATGCGGCAGAGGCTGGTGGCCTGTGTGTTGGTGGTTTGAAGGCCTGCTATAAACAGCTGGCAGTTGAAGCAGGCAGCTAGCACCACATAGCCAAGCAGAACAGCAGGAAAACGTGCCTCCTTGCGTGCATGACCAGTGGATTCCTGTGTGAGTGTCGCCACTGTCGCGCTATGTGGGCTGCTGCACCACATGCAAGACACAAACAGTGGCATTCAGGACGTGTTCATCAAACCCTGATGGCTGGGCCTTTTGCCACAGGTTTGCCTCAAGGTCAACGCCGAGCCTGAAGACCTACCGTCTGCCTTCATGCATGGATTAAAGACAGCCCTGGCCAAGGAAGAGTGAGTGCCCACACACATGCACGCATCTGGTGCCTGCGCATCTGGGCCTGCTTTGGTAGCACTTGCAGCCGTTGTGATACCTGCAGCTCCTGCTGTGTGCTACAGAGTGACCGGCCGGTATGGCTGGTGTTGATTACTGCTCCCAACTCAGTCTGCTTCCTTTTGTTTTCCCTGCAGTCTGGGTTGTGGAATGAAGCTTGTGAATGGCGCTGTGCGGCGCGGCTGTGTTCACGTGACGCTGGATGTGCTGTGTGCTGACGTGCTCGGGCAGCCAGCCTCGTTTCCGGCTTTGGGCGACAGTGATGCGGGCCAGCAGCTGGCGGCCGCAGTGCTGCCCGTCATTCATGATACCCTCAGTGGGGGTGACAAGCAGCTGCCGCCAGGAGAGCACATACGCATTCAGCTGGGTGACACCGTCATCAGCTGCTACTACACAGGACATGGGGGCTACGAGGGATGGGAAGTGAACGTGGAAAACCAGGCAGCAGCTGCCAACGCCACCACCAACACAACCCAGCAATTGCCCAAGCTTGGCTTGGTCATATCGGCACCAGACAGGGGACCAGAGGCGACAGCTGTCGCTGCCGACAACACGCAGACCGCAGTGCATCTGCATGTGCAGCTATGGGGTCTGGCATGCAACATGGCATTGGGTGATGGCTGGGCACCCATACCACCAGGCCAACATGCAAACGCCTCGCCGCCCTGGCGACAGTCCATGCCAGATGCAAGCTTCAGCAGCAGCAGCAACAGCATGACAAGAGCGGATGAAGACTGCAGTGATGATGGTCTATTCCAAGTGCTTGCCCGTTGTGGTGGCCACTACCTGCCCACCCGC
>QAXH01005159.1:0-12331 GCA_004335635.1 Chloromonas sp. AAM2
TCACCAACACATGTTCCAGTGATAATCACAGAATTTGTCCCAGAACTGGCAAACTTCTTTTTTCCCTCTGTCAGTGTTAAATTCAGTGAGCTTCCTGTATGTGCCTATACAGTCTTTACACTTCCCAGTCTACAGTGTTCAACGGTAGGAAACCGCTGTCACGTGCCATCTGTAGGTAGCCTATACGACCAGCCGTGATTTACATTTTGGCTGTCAGAGAGTTCGTAATCCGCCCACTCTATGCATCTTTATGCAACACAACTTGACAGCCCCAGCTCTCCGCAGTCAGCGGACCACTCTGCAAGGTGTAGTCTCGCGTTCAACGCTTTAGTCTCGGTAGTACTTGCCCAGGTTCACGTGTGACAAGTACCGCTGCTCAACCCCAGTCAATGTGGTCTTGTGGCAATGAGAATGTGCTGCTGTACGTGCCACAGCACTGTGAGCCATGCTGGCCTGGTAGCCTGTCACGTCCTCAACGCCGCCTCCCTCTGCTGTGCACGTGATGCACATGACTCCTCCTCAGTGCAATAATAACGAGCGATATCCACAACCGCTCGAGCATACTGCAGATTAGCGACTTGCAAGACATACATCCAAGCCATTCCCTGTGCAGCTACATTACGTCACGATCAGACATTGCAAAGCATGCAACCTCAAGAAAGCTTACTCTCAACCGCTTACTTGAAACATCAACATAGCAGCATAGCTCAGAGATTTCAACCGAACCAAGGGTCGTAACAAGACGCGCTGAGCAGAATTTGACATGTGGCATGTGCAGCCTCGTCAGCAAGTTCACTTCAAGAACTTGACTGAAACATGGAGAGCTGGGTTACCTGCGTCCATTGCTCACGGTCACACAATTGCCTGCGTCCACTGCTCACGCTCACACAATTGCCTGCGTCCATTGCTCACGGTCACACAATTGCCTGCGTCCACTGCTCACGGTCACACAATTGCCTGCGTCCACTGCTCACGGTCACACAAGGGTCACACAACTTAACCTAACAGTAGGGCCCAAAGCTAGCTTCCATGGCGCACTCAAACAACAGGTCTGACCAGAGGTATAACTGGCCTGCTCAAACCCAACTGTAACCCAGCCTCAAGTGAAGTCACAGTTAAGTCTGCATGTGAACAGAGCCTTTCTCAGCGCGTTGAGTGCCACCAGACAAACTACCTCCTTGGCACATTTGCAGGGTCCAGGGGCAAAGCCCCAATTGCTCTTGTGGAGACAGTAAAGCTCCGATGCGAGACAGCAGATAGGACCTGAACAAAACAAAATCTGGAACACTGAGAATGTTCTCAGGGTCGGCCTGATAAGTTGCCGCTGCACAAAGGAAGGAACAAACGCCAGGTTGAGTGGTCCTCTCTATTTGAGTTTTCAGCCACTGGTTCACCCAAGTACCTGCCACATCACCAGGCAAACTCTTGGATGCACTGCCGAGCGCCATTTAAAATGCCTGGTTTGCCGGACCTCCCTTGAGTGCCCAATCTAATCCAAAACAAGGCAAGCAGACCTTGCAAAAACAAAGCCTAAACAACGTGGGTCAGCAATTGACGAAGCTGCAGCTCATGTAAAATGACAGAACCAGCAAGGTCAAGTCTAGGCATCTGAGTCGTGTACAGAGCTGGAATCAGGTCCTCTTGAGAAAAGAAGCCAGCTCCAGCAGGCGGACTGCCTGGACGCGCCTATTGCATTTGGAGCTGACGAGAGCAGACTGCTTGCAAAAAGTGTCTCTGAGCATGGTCCAAGCTGCATGGTGTTTTGACAGGAAAACCAGAGATACTGGCACAATTAAAAGTGCCCACTCAATTTCGATCTTACACCGTTTTCAAACTTACACACATGCCCACCCCGCTTTGCCTGCATAACGGCAGCAAACTGATGCCCATCCCATTTCAATTTTACACACATCTGCTCGTTCTGGGTAACGCACGTACTGTGTGAACGGCCATACCTCCGTTTGGTTACCTCTGCACCCCTCTGATCGTCCCTTACACGTTTGCTTGCTGCTGGCCCCCGTTCTGCCAGGGCTGGAACAGCAGTGGCAGGGGGTCGGTTTCAATTGCCAGGATGCGCGCTGCCCGCTCAAACTCGCCCCGCAAAGTGCGCACGGACTGCCAATCCACGCAACGCCTGCACCAGGGCGTCACAAGAAAGTAGTCAGGACAGAATCACCACTATCGAGAGCGTTGTCGAGTGGCGCATCACCCACCACCTCGGTACCCTGCACGACTAACTCTAATGCATTTGGACTTCAGTGGAAACCAACAGAGAGTGTGTGTGTGTGTGTGTTATATGGCCTTCAGTCCGGGGAGGACTGCTCAGCAAGGGCAAGGGCGGAAGGAACCCAACATGTGTATGGCCTGGTTCAATGGTTTGCCTGGTTCAATGGTTTGCATCAGCCTGACCCTAGGCTCATCATGTGTCTGTGTCGGCTTGCCGTAGTTACTTACCCCAGGTCGTGTGTTAGCTCGAATGGGTCCTCAATGCAGACCAGGTGACGGTCACGGTCCTGACGCTTGGTCCTGCATACATGAACAGATTGCAACAGATGACAATGACACAACAACATTCTTCTTGTAAACAACATCCAACTCCTTGAGCAGTCAGTGATGTTGAGAGTGTCTCCCGAGCACATTGAACAGAAACATTCATGCCAACAGACGAGAGCGTGCCGCAATAGCGTTGCATCCAAGTGCAAGCATGCAACTCAGTGCCACCCACGCGTCACCCACCAGTCCTTTGACCTCTTGCTTATGACCTGCCCCATCCTCACGGACAGCACCGTGTTGTTGTAGTCATGCAGCCGGGCCCAGTAGTCAAAGAAGGCAACCAGCAGCTCACCAAGCGTCTCGGTATTGCCTGCAGCAGCCGAGGGAAGCTTGCAGTACCGTGGGTTCACCCATGAAAAGCCATGTAATGATGATGATGATGATATAGTGAGGTAATATCAAGACATGTCCACAGCCTGCCTTCGGCCTTACTCGTACGGTAGGGTAAGGGATCAGGTGGGGTTGGGATTGGAAAGGGATTGATGAGATGCCTGAAGTGGAGTCATCATGGAGGCAAAACGAACAGTCGTGGAACATCACTCATGTAAGCTGAATCTGAAACTAACAAGGCCTTGAAAGCTGGGATTTCCGTGCTCTGTGAGCAATGAGATGTCCTATACTAAGCACGTTCAAACAAGCGCAGTCCTTATTCATATTCGCACAAGTATGGGAAGCCCCATCTGGACCCCGCCACATGCTCACTCATCTTCCTCCCCGACCCTCACTCACTCACCCTTCCCAAAGCCTGTGAGCGCTTCCATGTCGTCGCAGAACGAGCAGTCCCAGCCCGCCACTGTGTGTGGCCGCCTGTTGGGCAGTTGCTGCAGCACTGGCAGTATGGGCGGCGACCGCTGCTGCAGCAGCCCCACACACAGCAGCACATACGCATACGAAGATAGGGTGCCCCTGGAAAACAATTATCATGACAATCGTCATGGCGTGGTACACTTAAACGATGCGTTGAAGCAGGCCCGGTAAAGGACGCAAGGGGATCACTACCAAGATCATTGCATTGGCTTCAGTGCGTGGTGGACTTGGGTTCCTTAGTATAAAATTCATGATAGGGGATCCTGTGTCCGTTACCGTTGACTCGGCCATACTAGCAATAGTGGGCTTGTACTGCTAGGATCATGGCAGGTTGAAGTGGAGAGCAATGTGACGCAATAAGGAGACGAGTCCAGATCTAGAATTCGGATCCAGACAAAGAAGCAGATGATGCTGAAATGTTCCGAAAGGAATCGCGTTTGGCGCACGGAAAACGATGGCCAGAAACGCACCCTTGCCTAAATGGCAACTGCACGTATACGTTCTAGATAAGCCTCTTTTGCCCGTCTGAACCAGGCTGTCAACGTACCTGTACGTGTCGTTGACTCCCCTTGTCTTGGCCCAATGCTTGACCATCACCACCAGCTGCCTGAGCCTGGGGTCTATGGCGGCGTATGTGCTCAGCAGGCGGGTGTTGGCCAGCGGCAGGGCGTTGTTAATAGTCACGTCCACACTGGTGCCCGTGAGCGGGTAAATGAACTTGACCACTGGAACACGTGCCTGCAAAGAAGAGTGCGAAAGAGTGAGAGAAAATGTGACTGTCATCAAGAGTGAGGCGAGTGCGGAAAAGTGCGAGGAAACGGTGTGGAAAAGTGCGAGTAAAGTGATAGTGTGAACGGGCAGTGGTGCGCCCAGGGAAAGCGGTTACAAACCTTTGCTGCACCCTGGTAATCAACCCCCTGGGTGACGTCAACTAAGTGTTGTGGATAGTCATCCCACACTCTAGCCAAACCCTGGCCTACCTTTGGCAACGACACAACCTTGTCCATATTCGCCTCAGTCATGACCTCTCCAAGCCTGGCCACAGCTGCTGATTTGTCCACTTCACAGTCGTAAGCAGGGCCAAGGTCCAGGCAGATGTCGATGTCGTTGGTGCGCGAGATGAGGAGACCGTTGGCAGCGGAACCGTACAGGTGTACCTGTATGGTACGGTAGGGTTCGTAGGGTTAGGTGAGTTTGACCAAATTTGGGCCAGGAATTCCGGACATTCGGTTCTAGTCATAACAGGTGAAGTCAACTGACAGGTTGATAGGCGAAGTCAGTAAGGGCCGAGGTAGCAGTTCTGCCCAAACAGGATAGCGACAGCAGGCCGCTGGCAACTTTGCTCTAGTGTGGCGCATGAACTATTGATCGACTTGTCGCAGCTTCAAAGAGACACCATCACGATGTGCAGGTTGCTGCCAAGCCCTTGCCATGGCCCTCAAACACAAGAAAGGTATGACAAAATCTACAGTTCCAGGCTGTTGTTCTAATTCCGTGTAGCAGTTGAACATGTGGGCTCACCTGTCCTTGCGGGAACTCCTTCCTGAGCAGTTCATTCACCCCATCCAGCGCCTGTTGCAGGGTGTTGCGCTCCTCCGCAGTGGGCAGCAGGGAGGCGGACAGGGACTCGAGCTCCCGGTTCATCACGGACAAGTCCCAAGGCCTGCAAAGAGAGAAATAAACATTCAAGGTAATAATCTTGGACGTTTCTCTCTTTGCGGACAGGGACTCACGCTCCGGTTTATCGCAGAGAAGTGCCACGGCCTACAGGGAAATGAGTAAGAGAACCTTGAATAAGTAAGGTCCAAAACCGTTGGTGTTGTTCCAAACAACGGCCCCAAGACACAGGCGTCATTCGCATCTTGGCCATGGCCTACAAGGGAACTATTGAGGTTAGCGCTGTTCCAAACAATGACAAAGGCTTCAAACAACAGGCGTTGTTTGCACCACGGCCTACAAGGGAACTATTGAGATCAAAACGCAAACGTCAGTGCTGTTCTGCTCAATTCTGCAGGAAAGAAGGCATGATGAAGACATTCTCCTGAACACGTTCCAGAACCATCAAGGAAACAACACGAGGCAAGCACCTGCTTCCCTAGGTCATACTTAATGATTGAGTGATTGGCTCGAGTGGAGAACCTCGAGCAATCTAGGCAATGACACTGACGTGTGTTTTGCTGTTCTGCTCAACTGTAAGAATTCAAGCAAGCAAGAGAGGAGAGTGACTCAAGCCCATGCCTTCCCTACGCGTGTAAGCTGCAGCAACACATGCCGGATATCAGTGTGCGAACGCCAAGAAATGATGACACATACTCCTTCCTACACAGCCATATCCCAACATACCTTGAACCAGGACGGTTCCCTTGCCGCCCCCGGGCCAGGATGAAACTCATTCCCGGCGGAGTCCCGTTCGACCGGGGCTGAGACGAAGGCGCCCCTGGCGGCCCATGCCCCGCTCCTGCCCCCACCCCGCCTGGCGGTCGCATAGGCACGGCCATAGGCTTTGACGGGGTCAAATCACCTGCCTGCCCTGCCGCGAAACCATCCTGCCCCTGCCCTGCTGTGAAACCATTTGTACCGTTTGGTGCGTCCTTGGCAATGTTATCCATAGCCCCGCTTCCGCTTTCCGTCCCCGCCTTTTGGAATAACCAAAGCAGGCCACCAGGGGCAATTTTCTGTTGTTGCCGTTGCTGCTGTTGCTGCTGGTCTCCGCCTGGGGCCAGCCGGTCAGCTGGTGCTGGGCTGCCCTGCTGCTGCTGGAGCAGCTGCTGCAGCTGAAGGGCAGCAGCCGGCTGCGCCGGTTCACCACCAGCCAGCAACTGCTGCTGCTGCTGCAGCTTCAACAATTGGCCTGGCAGCTGCTGCTGCTGCTGTTGCTGCCGCTGGTGCTGCTGCTGTTGCTGCTGCTGAATGAGCTGCATCAGCAGTCCGTTGTCAGCTGCCTGCTGCCTCAAATGATGCACACCAGCCAGAAGGTTGCCATACTCAGCAGCATTCTGCTGCTGCTGTTGGTGCTGCATCAGTCGTAAAATGTCCTGCTCAGTCAGTGGCTGTTGCTGTTGCTGCCGCCGTTGCTGCTGCAGTTGATGCCGGTGCAGGAACTGGTGGAGTGGTGATGCCCGGGCCAGCTGCAATTCATGCAGCACCTGCTGTCTGTGCTGCTGAGCATGAGGCACACCAGGAGCATCCTGCATGTGAACAGACAGTTATAGAGGAATCGTCATGCTTGCAGTCTTCTTGATAGTTGCATGAACCTGCCTTGCTTGAGTGTTTTGGTTAGATGCAACCAGCAGTAAATATGGACATCACAAACATGGTGTGCCAGGCCAAGACGACAATGGCAAAAACACAATGGGCAAGATTGGACTGGGCACGTGACAGCAGTGTGGATATGTGGGCAGTACAGAATTGTCATGGTGTGAGGTGGACACATGATGATCCATGTAGGTACATGCTTGCAATGCAATAATCGAGGCACAATGGTCTATGCAGATTGCACACCAGCCTGCCAAATATGGCTTGTCATACGCTCACCTGCTGTTGTCCATGTGGTTGTGCAGCCCCATTTCCATGCATGGCTAACGCCTGCATCTGGTGCTGCAGCGCTTCAATACCAAGCCCTCCAAACTCCTGTGACATGCGTGGAGATAGTGCTGCATGCCGTGCTGCTTGGGCATTGATACCGCCAAACTCTTGTGAGACGCGTGGGGATGGTACCCCAGGCCGCATAGCATGTGCATTGAATGCTGTGTGCCCAGGGGTGCCCGGTGGTCTTTGGGGAAGTGGGAAACCCTGTGGTGCATGTGTGTTACCCAGGCCTGCATCTGACGTGCTGCCAAGGCTGGAGTGTGGCTTTGGCGAGAAGGAGTGAAGAGTACCATGGCTGGGCAAGCCATTTGGCAGATTCCAGGGAGGGGGCTGTCCCTCCCCATGTGACCAGTTGGCAGGCCCCCTGGCGCCGCTTTCCAGGGTGTGGGCAGGGGGGAACATGGAATTTCCGGGTGCAAACTGGCTGTAACTGCCATGTGGAGGGGCAGGCGAGCGAGGATCGTAACCGGGTGGGGGTGCATGACCGTTCGAATCAAGCATGCAGAGATCAGAGGGGCCTGGCGGCGTTGCATGAGGCTGGGGTGCAGCGTTTGCCATGCGAGGACCATAGCCAAGTGGAGCCGGACCCTGCTGAGGCATGGGCATGCCAGGTGGGCCGTGGTTGGGTGGGGCATGCATGTGTGGATCATGCCCTGGGGGTGCATGTCGCATGCCATTCTGCCTGCCAGGTGGGGCATGCATGCACGGGTCATACTCCGGAGGTGCATGGGGTGCGGCATTTTGCATACCAGGTGGGACAGGCATGCGGGGGTCGTACTCCGGAGGTGCATGGGGTGCGCCATTTTGCACACCAGGTGGGACAGGCATGCGGGGGCCATACCCATTGGGTGTGCCAAAGGGAGGGTAATGGCCATGTCCTGGAGGGGCCCCATGCTGGCCATGCGGGGGCATGCCTGGGGTGCCTTGAGCATAGCCAGGAGGGTGGCACTCGTAGCCGGGAGGGGGAGGACGCTGTTGCTCCTCTGCCTGTCTGAAAAGACCCAACAAGCCGCCCTGGTGCTGTTGTTGCTGCTGCTGCTGCTGTTGGTGTTGGTGGTGTTGCGGCTGGTGCTGCTGCTGAGGCATGTGGGGTTCACACCCAGGTGGCAGTTGCTGGGGTTGAGTATTGCCCATGTTGCCAGACGGGAACTGCCTGTCATCTTGTGGAGGAAGCTGGCTAGCATCTGACGCCACGTGCTCCATCTGTGGTGTGCCATTACTCCATTGTAGATTCTGTCCTGACTGCTGCTGCTGCTGCGGCTGCTGCTGCTGCTGCTGCTGCTGCTGGCCCTGATGTGCAGGTGCCCATGGGTTGTGCACTGCATGCATGTCCTGACCCCCATGCGGTGCATGCCATGCAGCGGCACTGTCTGACACAGTGTCTCCCCAGATGCTTGACAGTTTGGTTAGGCCAGGCACAGCTCGGAAGACCGGAACTGAGCTCGCGAGTGCTGAGCCGTCACTCCATGTGGGCTCGGTGGAAGGCCAACCTTGTATACCCGGCATCTCGGACTCGGTCGTGCCAGCAGCGCCTTGTTGGTGCACTTGTCCTCTGTGCATGGGCTGTTTGCCGTTGAAGGGCTGGCCAGGTGGCTGTGCGAGACTTGCTGACATGCCGGGCTGCTGGCCGAAGAGCCGCATAAGGCTGGCGCCGGCATCGTGAGCATTGTCAGCTGGATAACTGTGATCCATAATCGTGGAACAGCGCAGTTCGGCGGCTGTTCAGAAAAATGTGTCAAGACATGCTTCACGAGACGAAATATAAAAACAAATCTGGACCTACTTGTGCGGCACGCCGCAATGGCAAGCGAGATAACAATATTGGTATTGTGGAAGGCGAAGGCAGCCCGTTATCGCGCGTTTTCTCGGAACTCAGATCAAGTTCAAAGTTGGTATCCCTGTTTGTTCAGCATCAGAAAAAAAAACTTCTTTTTTTTGCCTTTCAGTTCATCCATATGTAATTGGCATCTTTGGCACTCAGTGACTTGGTTGTTCAGCATCCTTAACAGCAGGTCGCACGCCCACCAGCCTGCACTGTAGGTAAGTTGTCGTGATCTCGTTCAAGGCTGCACCGCGGGTCTCCAGCTTTGCACCGGCCGCCTGGTGTGTTGCGTGTTGGTGTGTCGCTTTGCCAAACTTGGCAGGTCTGGCACCGGCTGACAGGTTCAACACTGCAGCAACGCAGGCCTCGTTGGAGCCAACATGCTCAGGTTGCAGTCAGCAAGGTCATGATGACACCTGAGCGTCGAAACCACAAATGCAGACAAACCACAAACACGCTTGCACATTGACAGCCGGTCCCTCCTTTACTGAATCCAGTCGCTTTTCTTGCTGCCGTCGTGTTTCCTAGTTCTTAGTGTATAGTATGTATACTATGTAGACTTTTTTGTTTGTTGACTGAAAGGGACAACACAGAAGGTTGAGAGAGGAGAGGGGAGGGAGGGAGCCGCTACCAGGTCTTCATGCATACACGGTCTACACTAACAAGCATGCGTCTACCATCGTATGTATGCATTGGCGAGCTGCCGACTGGTATGCCGGTGTAACCAACCGGCATTCATGGCTGAGATTATCACACCGCATGCCTCCTGGGGGCACCCCATTTACATCGCCGTATCTGCTGTCCAGCAGCCGGACCACCTTCACACGCAGCGCGTTATTACATTTAAAGGGAGCTGTGTGTTGGAGGGCTTGTGGGTGGCCAAGGGTGTGGGTGCCCCCACCTCCTACGGCAGGTGCTTGCTCAGGGCGTAGCCAGACCAAAGCCACTGGCATGGGGGGCCAGACCAGGCCTTGCTGACACAGTCAGGTCACAAACATGACCCAGCACAAAATCTAGGTGGAAAGAACAGGTTGGGTACATTATGAGGGCACCATATAATATCAAGATGCACCGATAAGCATAGCTGTTGACTGTGCCGCAGTTGTTGCTGACAGCATCTATGTGGTCTTGCGGTGGTGGTGGTGGTGGTGGTGGTGCAGGTTTCGTTCATGCGCCCGGCGCCAGCAAAGAAGAAGTCCAAGGCGATGTCCAAAGCCGGTTCAACCGTGGCGGATGCTGTCCTGGCGTATATTGGGTTCCATACAGTCAATGGCCAGCAGTTGTACCCAATCGAGGAACCGCATAACGGCTTTCCTTACCAGGATGACTTTTCAGCGCACAAGTACCCCAATGAGGACAAGGCAACAGCACCTTATGCCGTGTACTTTGAGGCAAGTACCTGTTTCGTTCGCTTGCTCGTGCTAGCCTTCCGATCAACATGCGAAGATGGAACGACTGGTGCACTTGTTGATAAGAGTCTGCAGGGTGTGACGGCACATGTTAGGCTGTCTGGAGTAAGGGGGTACATGGCAGGGTTGGGAACTGAGCCAGTGCATATGGCTTAGCCAAAACATGGACTAGGTCTCCTGGGCAACCAAGCGGCAAGCTTGCTGTGGCCGGAATTGCAGCTGGTACAGTTGTTGTGAGCTTGATGGCCGGCTGCTGAAGCTCAGGAACACCAACCTCTCAAGATCTCGCATGCGATATAATTTGACATTACCCGTCACCAAACCCACACAAAACAGCTAATATGCCCTTGAATGAAATGAAATCATATAAGTCTCAACCCAATCATGGCGCCCGGTGCAGAGAAGAAGTCACAAGTGTTCTGCAGTTGTCTGAGAAATCACGTCCCTTCTATGCTTTTTCTGGCACAATTTTGAATAAAGGCATGCCGTTTTTTGTCCGCTCGATTCCTGACGCTTTGGTGTTGCAATGCGTGTTCCTGTAATGGTGAATAGTAGGAGCACAGCGGCTTTTCTGTTGGCGCTGCCTACATGTTGGAGCTGACCAGTCACCTACGGCCACATTGCGTATCATCTCAGTCCTGCACTCAACAGTTGCGTGGCATGTCTGCTGTTCAGGAAAGGATGAAGTCGTTTGGTCTGAAGTTCGGCGAGGTGGGGGGCTTGTATGTGCATGACGTCCACAAGAACAAGGGTGCGCTCAAGTTGGCTCTCCCCGAGGACGCACCAGCCGAGCTGGCGAACCAGGACTTTGCTGGCCTCATGGACATCTCTGTAACCCCGTATGGCAGCAATGATGTCGTTCGCCAGTGTCGCGTGGGTGGCGAGCTCAAGCACAACCAAGAGGACAAGTTGCGATACGCTGCAGCAGAGAAACAAGGACAAGGTGTGCAGCCATAGAGGTGCGGTTCAGCTGGTCTGGGACAAACGTCATACGTTCTGTTAATCGCGTCGAGTCGATTGATCACGCACTCCTGCGGCGGGAAGACGGTGCATTAGATCTTCCCCAAGCCTTCCGTGTGCTAGTCTTCCAGTTCGGATCATCAAACGACTGTTGGGTCTAGCCGGTGCGACCAGGCCTTGCACAGCCGCTGACCCACGAGCCTGGTAACGCCGGAACACAATTGTACGCATGCATGCTTGTGTTTTTCAATGCTTCCAGTGACGATATTGAGCTATTCCCTGGCGGGTCTAAAGGCGAAAGCCACTTTAAAAAACCATCGCATGTGTGTGAGTCTGTTGAGGCCTGTGCACAGCCCACCAGACCCCAAGCATGATTGGACGGTTACTACGTCTTGTGGTAGCTCTGAGCTGGTGGAAGCTGCACATATGGACGGCGCAAAGTCACTTGTGTGTGCGTCCACTTGTACGTATGGGCTTCTACGTTTATGGTAGACATATGGCCTTTCCCCAAATTAGTGTTGTGGCGTGCATTGCTACTGATTTAAACGCCCATGTGTGTCGAGAACGTGTTGCTTGGTGAGCGTAGTATGCCAATGAAGCATCTGTACTTTCTTGGATGTACATGCAGCAGTGGAACCATCAGCAGCGGCACAGGCACTGACGGCGCATGCAGGTAAGCGGGAGGGAGGGGCAGATGTGATGTTAGAGCTCAGCAGACAGAGTGTTGCTGCACACCATGTGGGAATGGTAGCTTGCAGGGGCATGAGTAGTCTTTGTGTTCTGGTTGTGTGATGTTCAATGTTGTTACAGCTCTTGGCCTGGACATGCTGTGGATCATGGCGGTGGCTGATTCAGTTGTTTGTTTGCGGCCATGATCACCCGGTGCATGTGCATGCAACGGCAGCGCACTCATTGCCATGCTCACAACACCAGCTGCATGCCATGCTCATGACACCATAAAGCAAAGGCCTGTCATCCCATTGTCAGCGTAGAGGGCAGCAGCCGAACGGGGGAGGGCATTGACTGCTTGATGACATCGTATTGGGCATCCGGTGACACGCACCGTCAGTGTGTTGCATTGGGCACGCACCGTCAGTGTGTTGCATTGGGCACGCACCGTCAGTGTATTGCATTGGGCACGCACCGTCAGTGTGTTGCATTGGGCACGCACCGTCAGTGTGTTGCATGGCAC